>CAEFZX010021894.1:0-24007 GCA_903066825.1 Alfaro cultratus | reverse complement strand
CTCACATCCACCAGTTTGGGTTGAGTATCAAAGCTCCTCATGTCCAGGTGTCTTGTTGAAAAAATAAGTTGAAGCTCAGCCTCCACCCTGCAGAAGTAGACTGACAACTCAGAGGAGAATTATCACAGATCAGCTTCTCTGTCTCTGCTAAAGAAAAATTTCCCCTCAGCATTACACCTCCACAACAATGTTTCAGAGTGGGAAAGGTGTGTTTGGGGTAATTTGAAGTATTAGCTTTCTGAAACATGACAAAAATATGGAATAGTTAAAGGGATGTGGCACTGTAATTCCTAGTTGATGTAGCAGAAAAACAGTTCATGCAGCCAGAATGCCTGAAAAGTTCTGATCTTTGTTGTTCTGCACCTTTGAACTTTATTGAGGCTATTAAGAATCAACCAGCATGCATTATATGACAATCATTATGGCTGCATTATTGTTAAGAAACATTTTGTCAAAAGAAATTTCTCATCTACTTTTTATAATGATTCATTTCAACATTTCCTTCACTTCACTGAGCTGGCAAACATTTCATTTTCTCCCATTTTACCGCTTTGGTTCATGTCAGAGTCCTCACAGAGTTGCAGTCAACGGTAAGAGAGTGTTTGCATAGCAGAGAAAGTCAGCCAAGACGTTCAGCCAGTATAGACAGGACCCTCCATTAGAGCCTAACAATCCATTTCCAAAGGTCCTCATAGATTTTAGCCCTACTTCAACCACCATGGCACATTTATTTCTGCTTTGTGTAAATGATGATCAAAAGATGAAATATGTCCAACATCGCTAATCTTGGTTCTGGACATCTTTACCTATTCTGGGGGACTGCTTTTTCATTATTTAATTATTATATGACTGCTACTTTAGTTGGGTTTGTAAAAAATGGGTAGACTTGTAATACATTCAAGTCGTTTTTAGAACAAAGAATGCAAATCAGAAGTGGTTTTTAATGCAATGTAGGTTAGTCCTGGTCATACTGTCAATTATTGAGATTAGAGGGAGGAACTAATGAACAGAGGTTAAACAGGAGCCAAAATAAATCACTGTATCATAAATGTCTTTGTGTATGTGTGTGTGATTATACTGTATGTATCTCTATATGCCAGAACGACAGGAAGAGGTTAGATATATGGATGTGTGGAGCACTGATATGAATCCTGAACTGGTCTCATTCATCATGGGGAGCCAGCCCAAAAGTTTCACTCCTTAGCCATCTGTTCTCAGTTAAAACTGTGTCGCTATCTGTGTGGCAAATGTTCACACAACAGCTGACACTGAGCAAATTTATACGTGCATACATTTGCACATCCAAAAAGATGCATTTGATTTTTTTTAAGTATGAAGAGCCTCCTAATTGTCTCCACATTAGTCCACAGCACAATAATTTGAAATTATTAAATAAATGTATTCATTTTCAGAGCTCTGTATTTAGGTGATCCAGCAGCACTTCTTATCAACCTAATAAAGATTTTTGAGTCACATTTAAATTTGTCAGCAATAAACTGCAAAGAGTAGTAAAACAAAAATCTAATTTATTACATAGCTATCAACCCAAAGACTTGAAATAGTCTTCCATCAAAAGCAGTCCTTACTAACATTTATAACTCCACCCTTCCTTTTATTTATTAAGTTCTAGCACCTGAATCCAAACCACTTAGTTGGCTTAGGTATAAAGACTTTGTGTAATTACATAACAGATCCCTTTCAACGTCATCAACTTATAAATTTCCCTTTTCTCTTTTGCATATAAATATCCTTCTCAAATGGTAACAACTTATCCTGGTCTGGGAACAAACTGGGCCTCACACATAGTTAAGTGGTTAATATATATATAGTGTCTTGCTGTCATGTCATGGCCGGTGTTTTAACACTCAGTGGTTAAAGATTTAAATGCATAATTTCCCCACACTGCCTGCAACATATCATCTGATGGAACTTCTCCTAGAAAAAGAAGAAATAAATTGACTGCTGTCCTTATGCCGCACCTCTAACACCCATCTTCAGACCCACGCCCAGTGCTCAAATCCTGCACATGGCGTCACCCTCCTCCTCATCTTCTCCCTCGTTGTGCCTCAGTGAAGAAGTTAGAGGCTTGACCTAAAATCTGGGGTGATGAATTACTCCCATCCTACTGAATCTAGTAGTCTAAATAGTGTGTCTCTGCTCAGAGCTCCGCTTTGGCTGATCTGCTGTCTCTGCTTCCAGGTGCTTAATCTTATAACTATATAAGGTATTATGATCTCTGTACTGGTATTTGGATTGAGCTGTTCTAGGGGTTTTTAAATACGGTGGCTTGCAGGAGTATTCAGATCACTTGAAAATGTTTACATTGTCACATTGTAAGGCAAGTATAAATATAACCCTTGTGCTTTTGCTTGTACCTTTTCAGTCAAGTTGCTTAAATTGTTGCTAGTGCTTTAAAGCATGGACAACAAATTATTTGATGACTGAATAAAAAAATCAATCAACCAATCAATCAACCAGTCGATCAATTGACCAGTCGACCAACCAACCAACATTGTAATTACAAACTTCAATGTATTTTTCTGGATTTTTATGTACACCAAGCAATTCATAATTGTGAAGGAAAAGAAAAACTATATCTAATTCATTTTCAATTTGTTTCACAAATAAAAGTCTGAATAGTGTGTTGTGTCATTGCATCCAGTCATATCTTCTTTGTTACCTCTAAAGAAGTGCAATTAAGTGCAACCAAGTGACTTCAGAAGTCAACTAATTAGAAAACAAAGTCTACATGTGTTCTGTATCTCATTAGATAATAGTTCAAAAACACTTCAAAGATTGACTAGAAGAAATGAGTGGAAAAAACCATCACAAAGATCAAAGAAAATAAAAAAAAATGAGAATAAGTTTAAGGCAGGCTTAAGTTTTAGATTGGCGTTCTTAGTTTTCAATGTTTGGAAAGAGTATGGTAAAACTACAAACCTATAAGAAAATGTGTTTATTCTGTTTATTTGAGAACCAGCTCAGAGGCCAGTGGTGTCTCTGGAGGAACATCAGAGATCTAAAGTTCAGGTGGAAGAATCTGTCAATATTGCAACTTTAGACATAAACTAAGAAAATCTAGCCATCGAGGGCTGAAGAAAGACTTTATGAAGAAGGGTAAAATACAGCTCATTTACAGTGTGCCACAAACAATTTCAGTGTCGCAGTTTAGGAAAAAGGTGCTCTTGGCTGATGAGATCAAAACTGAACTTTCTGACCTTCATACAAAGAAGGTGGTGGAAAGCTAACACTGCACATCACATGGAGGGGGGAGCAGCATGGTGCAGAGGTTGGATGGGACAGAAGTTCAATGTCTGGGGTACCATAGAATACTTATGCACGTAGAATGGCCTAATCAAAGTTCAGACCAAAATTGAGTAAACAATCTTTGGCTAGATTTGAACACTGCTATTCACAGATGCTCTTTGTCTAATCTGACTGAACATATGAGATTGTCCTGAATTGTAAAGCTGGTAGATTGATGCCGAAAACTAGTTAAAGCAACCACTATCCATATGACTAGATCATTATTCTGTAACACAAAAAGCCTGACGAGTAATTCCAGTACGGTAATGCATAGAGAGCTGGAGCTCCTTTAGAAGTGCAGGCACGCTCCTTTGTCTCTACAAAGACTACTTCCACTGAATGGAGCTGGGGGGCACCAAAGTCTGCTCTCTCATCTCTCCACTGTATTCAACAGCCTTCCTCTAGCCTCCCTCTCCTCTGTTACCCCCTTTTGTGTGTGTGGCTACCCGAATAAATTAGCGGTCGGTAAACGAGGGGAGGATGTGGCGGAGGAGGGGACGAAGAGGAGTATAGGGGGCTGGGCCTTGTGGCGGAGGAGTCGGCTTTCAGCAAGAGAGGTGCACAGCTCCATTAAGCGGCTGTGAGGGACTGGATGCTGAGAGAAGGAGAGAAGGGTGAAATAAAAACATTTAAGACAGGCGGTAAGATCCCGGCTTGAGCTGCGCAGGAGGATCTCTGTCTCTTTCCTTTTTTTTTTAATCTTTTGCTGCAGAGCAAGAAGAGGCAGATCAGCTTCCCAACTGATCCAAACGCGTTCACCTGATAGAGGAAGAATCGTCACCGGTGGAGTAGCCTAACCTGCTGTTCTGTTTGGCCGGATTAGACAGTTTGTGGAATTGGCACACTTGCCGTCTTTGTGTGGATGTTATCAAATCAACCCCAAAAAGCTCTCTCCATTCAAGATTTTGTCCGGGTAGACTGTCTCTCGTCTAGGGGAGGGGGAGATTGGAAACCCGTTTGCATACTAATCAGGTTATAACCAGAACGCACATCCACAGCCGGATTGAGTCCCATGAATGTAAGTGACTCCTATTTTTTCATCTTCACTCTATTTTTGCTGTTATTTTGGGGGGTACCTAGAATTGAAATACCTATAAGATATTTCCTTATAGGGGTGCATCCTGCATCTTCACCTTGCATGCAGAGCTGGCAGCTGTTCAGGCTGCTGTGCAAAGCCATAATGTGGTTGAGGGGCTATAAAAGCAACTCAAGATCAGTGGATCATAGTGAAACATTTAATATTGACCTCAGGCAGCAAACAAAATGAAGAATATGATTCCTGTTTTATTGAAACCTCAATGGAAAATAAAACAGTCCTACCATGCCAAAGAAGGTTATTGGACCATATGGAAATATTTGCTAACACTATGTTGATTGCTTTTTCTCCAGCATTGGCAGCATCCAGTGACCACTCATTACAAAGTTTCTGAAAGTGTGTCAAAACTTCATTGAATACTGGATGCACCGATCATTCAGCCATAAATCAGAATCGACCAATTCTCACTTGAATGTTTCAGATTAGTGAACCACTGGTTTAATAAAGAAAAATCTGCACTTTTTTCGTCCCTACGCATTGAATGCATTAAAACTAAGAAATTCCACAGTTTTAAGTCTCAAAACACATATGGTGCACTTTTTGTCACTGATCACGTTTGTGTTTTTGAAAATGTGTGATCAGCAGGTCAGATTGAAAGGAAAACTGCTAATGTACGAATGTTGGCTACAGAAAAGGCTGATTGGTGCATATCTCTTGGAGATACACAAATCACAAGAGGAAGGAACTAAAAAAAGACTCACAGATGAGCTACATCTTTATAGACTGTAAAAGTAAGACATTGAGAGAGCTTTGACTTTGTTAGGCTTTCTGAAAAACTGATTCTGACTCAACTTAACATTTTTCCTTTGTCATAAAAATGTATTTATAACAGCCCAGTCATGTCTGTATGCCCAAAACCTAAAAATGGAGAACCCAGGGTTACATTTGAGTGCCTGACCACAACAGTTAGGCATATCTGATGTCAGCTTCACTTAATTCCACAGCTTCTGCTTTTCTGCTGCACTGAAGGATACAGACGTTTTTCGCATTGTTACTCTATACTTTTTCAACAGCTCCTGCACGCTCCAGCTCAGCAGTCCGCTGGCCTCGATGTCAGCCTCTGGTCTGCATAAAAACCACAGAGAGTTTAGTTTTTTTTTTTGTTTTTTTTGTGGAGCGATGGGGTGTGCAAGAGGGACGGTTTCTAACATGAACCATATGGATATCTAGTTGGTACAGCAGTGACTGTATAGGGCCTCTGTACAAACAACTTATGGTTCATCTTATCAGCAGCTTAGAGGAGCAGACTTTTCTTTGTATGAACATGATTCGAACAGCCAAGTATGTTTTCTCAACTATTTCACCGTGGACTCATTTTGGAGTTTAATTGTCAGTAATATTTTCAGCCAAGATTGCATTGTAGAGTGATTTTGATGGGTTGGTTTTGAAGTCTGGTAAATCAGCTGTCCGCCTGGGCCCCTTTTTAAAAGGTGGTTTTACTCATCTACATTAAACATATCTCAGAAGGATTTTGAAAACAAATGTCTTTAATGGTGTCTGTATCAGCTTGTCAAGGCAAAGAGGTCAGTTCCTTCGGTTTTGAGTCAAGTCTGTTTAGAGTTTATCAACAGAATAAACAGTCTGCTGTTTGTCTTGCACTTTCTGTGGTTCTGCATTGCTGAACGAGTGAGTAAAGAGTCAGATGGGGTCACAGGCTTGATTTTCAGCAGTGCCAAGCTGGAAACTCACACACGTCTGTGACAGAAACATCTGCTGAATGACTTAATATTACAGCTTTGGGCTGCATCACATCCATAATAGCTGCAACTTGGCATCAGCCTTGATTTGTTCTTTGCATTGTATTTGATGAACAACATGAATATGATTTTTTGTCTGAATCTTTTAAAAGGTAAAGTTTGTTTGATGAAGATGAAAGGGAATCCAGATTGATAACATAGATTTCTGTAGTTTTCAGTTTTATTGTTTGTGCTTTTTGTCACGTTTGGCTGATGTTTTCTTCCCATTCTCAAGCTGCTTTGGGAGTTTACTTGTAATCGGAATACACATTGCAGATTGCACATTTGCCACCCACTTTGACATTGAAATTCCACTAGTGTTGTGTACAGTTTAGGCCACCACATAATCCACATAAAACGTACAAATATGTATTTGCCTGAAGTGTTTTTATCATTCTATATCATGACAAAGACAAAACAACTTCTAACAATACACAACTCACAGGAAGCTATGTGTATTAAAATGGAATGCATACGAAACGGTCATGTATTAAAGTTCTTGTGTAAACTCCAGACATGCATCGATTAGAGTTTAGTGACCTTTATTTGTACCCTTGTTTTTGCAAAACTTTGTAGATAGACATTTCTTATTTTAGGAGCTGTAATATGATATTGGAACAACAATGAAAATATATTATATTACCTACTTGCTGTGAATGGTCAAACAGGCTTGACATCTTAAGCAGTCCTCAGCTTTGTCTTAATTGTTAGAAATTAGTGTTTTATCCTAATCTTAAAAGCAATCGGGCTGGATGATAATGAAAAGAACAGATAAGCAGGATTACATTGGTCAACGCACTTGAGAAACAGTAACGTGCTCTGAAACATTATATTAACTGTTAGGTACTGAAAGTCTTGCTCTCTCTCGCTCTGTTACAGCCTGGAGTAACTACAGACATATCTCAATTTGTCATAACAAACCGTTTTCTCATATGCTTTGAGGTTCCTCTGCATAAATTTAAAAATAGTTACTAATATTGGAATTGGTAACTTTGAGTCTTTTCCTCTGAGTAACAACTTCCATAGTGAAAAGTTAATTTGTGTTACCTGGATGCAATTGTGTTGCATTCACTGACTAGCAAAAAATCTGACTTTAGAGTTTCTCTCACCAGCTGATTTCTCTGTGCATATCTGGTAAAATTTGTCTTATCTCTCTATGACATTGTTGCCAACAAGAGTAACAAAGGAAAACAGGAGGGAAAACAGAAAGCATTTTCATAACAGAATCCCACAGTTTTGGGCCGTTAGTTTAGTTGCACTTCAGAATAGTTCTTTTGTGGCTTTAGGTTTACTCTTGGGGCATAACCATCTGTATACAAATATTGGAAAGTGACTCAGAGACTTCCCTACTTCTTTCTCAATCACACATACGCCTGCACAGTAACCACAACCCTAACATTACCTCACCATTATATTCTTAACTGTGAACCCTTCTGAACACATATCACTGAATTCCTTCAAATGCAACTACATCTCTGTTAAAATAAAGCAAAAATAAATATTAGCATCTTATCCAGTAGATTATTCTGTATATTACAAAAGGGTTAACTCTACACTGGTAAACATCTAGCAGATGACAGCCAGCAGAAAGCAAACATGAGGATAAACAGCAAAAAAAAAAAAAAAGATTGTCTCTCCTCCTCCTTTGCTCCCCAAGTAGCCAATGGAAATATTTACCCTTCATCTTTCACCAACTGGTTGATGCTGAATCCCGAGGACTGTGATGGTTTTTAAATTTTTTTTTTATTTACCTCTCACTCACCACTTTAGACATAACACAAGGCATAAACTCTATATACTGTGGGGGATTTTGATGCCATTCTAATTTATCATGCAAAATGTGGAACCTGAACCACTGCTTAGCGGATTTAGAGCATTGTGTGAGGAGAAACGAGCCTCGAGATGTTTAGTTTTCTGGAAAATCACTTTGTGTTTGAATCATCTGGCCACACTAAAGCCAGACAGTTATTAATAGCTTTACTAGAAGAGTTTTGAAAGGAGATCCCAGCTGATAAGGAATCTCTTTTTTTTTTAGATTTTACTTTATAACTTTTATTTCTGGGGATTTGTTGTTTTTGTAATAATCAAATGAAAGTAAATCATTGATTTAACACTTGTGATTACGTTTGCAACACCTGAGAATAATATTTGAATTACTAAAATGTTCTATGTTGTCTACAGACTCTTTCATATGGTGTTGAGACTTATTTCTCCATGACTCTGGAGAAGATATTACAGTATGCCTTAGCCAGCCAGGCAAAGGAAATTACTGGACTCTCCTGTTGGATGTAGAGTAGAGCTGGAGCCCTGAGACAGAACAGTCCATTTTCTGTTTGTTCTGTGGCCCATTTCTGATCTACCTGCTGTTCATTACTCAGCGTCTTTGTCCTGGCTGAAGGGATCCTTTAAACTGAACGATGTGCTGAGTTGAAATATGGCACGCAATGGACCAATCAAAGACATCTGGTCAGGTGGAATCTGTAGTTGTCTTGAGCTGTTCATTCTAAAAAAGCAAGATTTTAGCCTATATTAAACTTCACTTTTGTCACAGCTAAGTTTTTGGATGTCAGTTGCATGCTTAGTGTTATTCTGCTAATGCAGAGAAAGAGAGGTTGTTGTAAATCTGTATATTTTAACGGAAGTGGAAAAAAATATTTTTTATATTTTTATATGTTGTAATAGATAAAATCAAGCTTTGAGGAAAATGTGCTTTGAAGAGGCAAATGACTTATTGGAAATATGAGAAAACCACAGAACAGTTTGTTTTTAGTAAGCTATGCATGACCGTAAATAAACATAGTGGGTGACTGTGGCCCAGTGGGTTGAGTAAGTTGTCTTGGTATCGGAATGTTGTGTTTGATTCCAGCTTCCTCTTGTGACATATCAATGCGTCCCGGGTCACTTTACCCTGACTTACCTACTGATTTGTGTATTGGCATATGCTTGAGTGTTTGTGAGTGCGGCTGGGTAAAAGTGGATGTAGTAGAAAGCCCTTTGAGTGGTCTAGACTAGAAAAACAGGCTAGACGAAAAAACAAATTCAGTCAATTTATCATAAACACATAACTATTGCAAAACATTGCAAATGTTTCTAAAAATAGGTTAAAGATGTCCACTTACAAAGCCAAACCATGCAGTTAGAGTTATATCAGGATATTTACTTCAACTGTAGACTTTTCCTCTGCTGCCAATCTTTAAAACAGAAACATTTTGTATTTTTTTTACATGTACTTGTTACACCTATTTCTGGGTGCCTCAACATAAGTTAAAAAGTCAAAGGTGTGCTCTTCATGGATACCAGGGGCTTGAGAGTACTGTATTCTAACAATGCTGAAGATGGAATTTCCTTAATGACTTCCCGTTGGAGTCAAACTAAAGGACTAGTTTACTGTTCTCAAAGCAGTAGAGATGATGCATGTGACCATCTCTACTTAAAAAATCTAAAATTGTTTAACTGATAAATCCTGAACTGGATACATTTATGCAAACCCGATGTTTACTAAAATATTATGTTGATGTTCTTTTCTCTTTACATTAAGACAGCATAAAAAACTTGGACTGAATTTGTCAAAATTGATTCTTTAAAACGCTGGCAGTGGGTCATGAAACCTTTACTCCACTTATATAGAAATATTTAAAAATGGAAAAGGAGTCAGCCTTTCTTTTTTAATGTCTTTGGATATTAATGCAACTTCAGGAGAGTGGTGTAAGTTAACTTATCTTTCATATGGTAAGGGTTTTATCGCTGTGAATTAATCTTCTGTTTATTGATTATCCTATCAGGAATCTCAGCTCTGTGTTTGTTCATTTTAATTACCATAAGAGATTCCTGCTTAGATCTTTTTATTAAATCTTTCCAACTGAGTCCAAGATGAATGCAGTCATGTGGCCATTTAATTTCACACTTTTATGAATGAAGCTATGTGTTAATCTCACAACTGTCATAAAAACATAGATAAGAAGGTGGCTCTGTTTGAACAAAGATGAATGAAATGCAGTTGCTGCTTTCCATCTGGTTGCTAGATATACTAAAAAAAGTGACTCCACTCAGAGGGAAGAGGAGAGAGCTTCCCTGTGAAGCACCTCATGTGTTTTTAATGAAGTTAGTGAGATGATCTGAGCTTCTGATGACTTCAAACACTTGCACAGTGCTGAGAGCTGCGTTGTTCAGGTAAAGCAGATTTTTATATATGCTAAGGGACTTGGATACTGGTTGTGTGTGGCATGCAACAAACAAAACAAGGAAAGTTGCAAAAGTTTTTGTTTATTGATAATATTTCGTATCAAGCAAAAAATTATTCATTCTTTTAAAGTGTCAACCCCATTTGTGTGTCTTTTCATCATGTTTTTATTTTGTTATTATTAACTGATGTGTTAAACAAAAGCAGACAGGCTCAAACCCCATACTTACCACAAGAAGTGAAATAAAGTAATATGATACAAAGGCATTTTCTTGGAGAACAGCTGCCGGCGCGCCACTAACTAAGGAGTTGATGGAGAATTTAATATATAGTAAGCCAAGTAACTGTCTCAGTTTTTGACCCAGAGTTAAGTAATTGCAGTTCTTGATAGATTTCCCAGAACTGTCACCCGCAAAGTAGAAGAAGAAGCAGAAATTAAGCTTTTAGGATTTTTCTTATGACGATACTCACCTCCTTTCACCCCCAACAATTAGCCAGCTGGCAAACTCCTCAACAAATTATCTTATCTCTTTGATTATTATTTATGCATTTTCAGAAACAATAACATGATCTGATCCGAATATGGCTGGCTTGCTGCTTGGCTGTGTCACTGATTATCTCATGAGATGGAATGCAGAAGCAGATTAGGAAAGATTTGTTCTGCCACGTGTGGTGGAGCTATGACATTGGATCTACTGTTCCCTCTTCCTGATATTGTTGTGGCTATCATCTGTGTGTTTTGTCTTTGACCTTTTCCTCTTTTAACTTGATAATTAATGATTCATATGGTGTACCGTGTTTACGTGTTGTAATTTTCTCATTGTATTTGGAGGAAGAAAGTTTATGTCTACAGCCGTGTGTGGAAGAATTCATCTCTAACAAAATTCCTGATCTGTGAAGAAAACAGACATTTTAAAGCCAAGAACAATAATTAGATGAAGGTTTGGTGATGTATATAAGTATTTGTGGGCTTTAGTGGTAGTGGTACAGACTCTTAAACAAACAGTAATTACAACAAATACCACAGTACTAATATAACCATACAGCTTAATTTTCAGCTGAAACAAGTTGACTCATGAGGTAGTTGATTGTACATTTTAATGTCTTCCACATTGCTTAATTGCTTCCAGTCAAGGTTTTTCCTTTCCCCTGATACAGTACAGAGTTGATGCTTTCCTCCATAGGTTACAATTCAGAACTATTTGCTTGACACCCTGTAAGGACATATATATCTGAGCTTTAACATTGGTTCAGTAATATTTGACATCGACATTGACATGGTTCCACTCAACAGCTTTGGCCTTGTGGGATATTAAGCGAGCTTGGATGGGGAGGGGTGGTGAGTGACGGTCAAACGCAGCTGCTGGTTCACCTTGACGGCATCCTTTATTTTCAGCAGGTTACTTTCTGCATTTTCTAAGTTATTGTTATCACACACTGGATGGTTTTGTGGATATAAACACAAGTACCACATATACTCAAGCAGCCCTCACTCTGGAGCACTGCACTACTTTGACTTGGTCTTAAAGGTTAAGAGGAAGGTGAAGAACCCCCAGCTGTGTTTTCACTTTCTCTGCAGCTTCACGGATGGTTCACAAGTGCGTTATTTATGTCTGCGCGTGAGAGACAGCATTTGTGTGCCCTCAGGAGGACCAAGTTTAACAACTTTTTGAATCTGTGGCTGCTACTGTGGAAAGAAAGCAAGAGGTTAAAACAAATCCCTATTTAGAGTCAGATAATCATGTTTGGAATCATAATTCCAAACATGCTTGTTTGGAATTTGTAAAAAGTAATGCTTCAAAAAATACAGTTTCTCTGTCATATTAACTTTCTCTATACATGCACTCCAAACGATTTATATTATAAATATTTCTTTTATTGTTATTACTTTTAAATAAATTAGATCATTTAGTATTATGGGTATCACAATGCCTCCATCTGACTAGACTAGAAGATTAAACATGGATGGATTACCTGTATACCAAATAAAAAAAAATACAATTTACCAAAACTTTTTCGTCTTACTGTTCCTGTGGCTTACAGTGGTTTCAACGAGATGACAGAAAGATGTGGAGTGATTTTTCCGCAGCGTTCCATGCTTGGCAGTCCCAGTCTTGTTAAGCAGCACTAATGGTCACTCCTACACATTTTTCTTATTTGTGAGATAGGAAGTGAGGAAGTCAGCTGTTTGGAAAATCATGGGATGGAAAGCAAAGGAAAGCCACCTGTTGATATTGCATGTTTTTTAAAGGTGCAGTTTGTGCTAAAAAGGTAGAGATGCATATTTAGTAAGCAGCAGATGATATGTTTGCTACATGATAGTCCAGTCAATTAACTGACAAATAATAGCTTAACATACTCAGGGATATTCTATAAAGAGCAGAATATAAAAGGGAATCATATAATTCAACTAAGCACTTTTGCAATTCCTTTTACAGTATTCTAGATTCTCCATTAGTCTTCTACCACTGTGTAAACTGAGAAAAAAGAAGCTAAACCTTTTAAACAGACTGGCTGTTTCAGATGATTCAACTTTTAATTTATATAAACACACCTGAATCAAACAAATGGCTCATCAGCAGGCATATAGTAGATATTGCATACACCATTGCAATATCAATTAGGAGTCATTCAGCCATTTGATTCAAGTATTCTGGTGGAGGGATGCATATAAAGAAAGTCACCACTGTCCATAAACTTTCGCTTGTCCAACCAGCTGTGTTTTTGCTACCGTGCCTTCTGTTTTTTAGCTGTTTTTACCCCTGAGCCTTTACTTTATTTGCTCATTTTACTATGCAGTGAAAGAGCATGCAAGCCCATCATCTGGAACAGATGTTTTGTATTTTGTAAAGAAATATTTCCGTGTTTAAAACTGAGAACGTATTGTTCTATCCAAATACTTTGATATATTGGATACCTTTCGAAATAAACAGAAATACAAGATGCAGCAAGACAGTTCTGCCTGTGTTTTCCTGAAGTGCACTGCAGTGTAGCCTTTACATTTGTAAACAGTGCAGTAGTTTTATATTTATCTATTTCTCATGTTTTCACTTTTTTTTTTTCTTCTGGTCTGACTGGCTGGTAAAATCTGGGACATTTTATCTCATGGGATTTGGTTTGTCACTGTGTGTTTGGATTCCTCTTTGGAAATCTCTGTGAGATTAAATAACAGTCATTGTCACAGGTTGTGGTGACATCTTATTGCTAAGGAGATTCATACATCACCAGTCACCAAAGCTTTTGAAATGGCAGCTGCCTTTGGTAGACTTCTGTTTGTCAGGGATTTTGTTCGTTTGTTTTTAAATTTGTTTAGTCAGGGTATAAGTTGTTGCTTCTTGAGATATTTTAGCCTACCTGATATTGGCAGACAGGCTCTGTTTTAATAATGTATTTACTCTAAAATTCAGGTCAGATCTACCTGTGGCTAATGAAATAAAACCAAAAATGTGGACAATTACACTTATTTATTGACTTTACATGGGAGGCAATTATATTTTCACATACGGTCAGGTGGCTGTGGATAGTTCTTTTCCTTGATCAAATCTTCATTTAGAAACTGAGATTATCTTAGACTGATAATAAAATGTTATTTTGTTTACCGAAACATTTACATGTGTCAAAAAAACTAAAAAACAGAACAAATATTTGAGAAATCAAATACTTTGTCACAATAATGTACCACGTACTATGGCAAGTATCTTACAGGATTTACAGGAAATACATTTGCTTTGGACAATCTGTCAATTTTCACATCTCCCTCAGAGTAAATGGGTAAATAAATTAATGATCACTCTGAACTACATGAACCATGTGAGCTACAAGGTGGAACTACCCAGAAAGCAGTAATTAATTTAAACAGACCTTCTTAGACTCCTCCAGCCTCCTTGACCCAGATACTTTGTGTTCCCAGCTGAGGTTTTTCCCCTTCCTATAGTAAACGAGTTGTATGACATGTCTCTGAACTCTCTCCTGCATTAATATTGATTCTGTTTTGTACTCCACATGCATGTATATTTCAGCCAGTGTCTAGCTGCCCAGACAGTGGTGTGCAGCTACAGAGATTGAGGGTGATTCTGTTTTAATTAAGCCGATTGTGCAAACAAATTGAAACTGATACGCAGCTTTAGTGTAGAACTGTAATTAGAGGAAATGTGTGTATATGTACGTAGAGTGAAATATGCCCACATACACTCACACACACATGCATACGCATGTACAGAACGACAGCTGAGGTTGGAAATGCGATGTCTATATCCAGATATCCAGGAAAACGCAACTAAGGAGGTGATGGGGTCACTGTTGTCGACCCCTTAAGTACACACACAACCCAAACCGCATGAAAACTGAGATGCAAAGCACTCCACCATGTACCCCCCCTGAGCCCCCCCCAGAATCCTTCCTCCATCCGTTTTATTGCAAAGCTTTCTTTTAAGCACCCTGCACCAGGTTTCATCACAGCATCACAAATCCTCAGTCATTCAGTTACATACTTGTCAAGAGACAGATTTTTGTTACACTTTTAAGTGACACCAAAATCAGAACCACAGATCTCTTCACATTGTACTTTGGCTGCATTGGAAAATGTTTATGTCTTAACATCTACAGCACTTAGCAGGGACATTCATACTCATTGGACTTCTTTTACATTTCTCACATAAAAGCCACACTTTATGTATTTTATACATAAATACATTTATGTATTTTATCGGGACAACTGACACGAAGTATCACATAATTACAAAGCCTAAAGAAAAGTACAGTTGGTTTTCCAATTGCTTAACGTTTGCATTTTTTTTTTTAAGCTTTTGTCACCTCTAGTCTGACACCCATCAACTACAGTCAAATGCAAGCTATTGGTTTCAGAGTTGAACTAATTACATGTGGCTTCAGCTGTATAAAATGCATTTATTCTGTGAAGCCCTGTGCGTCATAAGGATGTTTGTAAGAAGAATTATTTGGTCAGAATAGACCAAAAATGATTCTTTAGATTTACATTTAAAACGCTGTGTTTATGTGAAAAAGAAAAACACTGTACAATACCCTGGAGACATTTTGACCATGTGAAAACAATGGTGGGGAGGCATCCTTCTGTGGGGACTATTATACTTAGCAGGAACTGGAAAACTGGTCAGACGTAATAAAGTACGTGGAGAGATTTAAAAACCTGTTAGTAAAGCTGCAGAAGACTTTTGACTATGGTGGAAGTTCGCCTTCCTGCAGAACACTGATCTGAAGCATACGACCAGAGGATTAATGAATGGTTTAGATCAAATCATTACATCTTACAATACTCCTGTTAAAGTCCAGAAATAAATCCAATTGAGAATATTTTGGCAAGATATGAAAAGTTGCTGTTTATAAATACAATCTATTCAATCTAACTGAGCCTGAGCTATTCTGCAGCAAAGAATGAGGTAAAAATATCACACTATAAGTTGGCATAGGTGCTAAAATGTGCAGATATGATGACAATGAGTAGTTATTAGTAAAAGTATTGACCAGTGTGGGCTAAATACAAATTTGTGTAATATGTATCAGACTTTTATTTGTTTAAAATTCTACTAAACGGTTGTACTATAATTTGTGTTGTGTCAAATAAAACTTTTTCAAATTTCTACTTTTTAGGTCTTGAGAACATGTTTTTCCCTCATTTTGTTATGTTTTTCACTTTACCATCCCTCTATGTTTGGTTAGTGCTTGTAGTTATCACAAAAAACGTCTAAAGAATTGGAATATTTAGAGGGAGATCCAGTCCTCTCAGCAATTGTGGTACTAGCTGAATAAAACTGCAAGCTGTACTATTGAAACCAAAGCAACCGGGCAAAGAAAGATTGTAACCAAAGAGGCCATCTTTGTGACTTTGCGTCCAGTTTAACTTGGCTGTGGGGTAGCTGTGCCGTGCCCAGCAAAATCTGTTAAATCAATTAGAGGGGACTGGTGGAAAAAAAAGGAGGTGGAGTGAACATTTTGGGGTAAAAGGGAGATGAAGCTGTTCCTGACTACTGAGATACGACAGGAAAAACGGCAGTGTTTTTAGATGGTCGCATAGTGAAAACAGTACGGTTTGCTAATATTTAGTAACAGCACTTTAGAGTAGAGGATGTATTTAAGGCTTTGAGGGTTGCATGCAGTGGCGAAGGCAGATTATGGAGGAGCAGAGCCAGATATAATGTGGCTGAGACTGCATGGAGCCCTCAGCGGTTGGCCCTATTGGGAGGGGGGGTCGCACCCGAATTTGCATGCAGATGTCATGGCCATACAAAATCCCAATGCACCACAAATTCAAGTTTAAACTTAGGCATGTAATTCTTCACACCTTAGCTTAAATTATTGATGTAAACTTATATAGGTTGCAGAAAGATTAAAGAGTACCACTAGAGGGAGTAAATCAAGTGCTAAACTTTGACTCCACTGTTTAAACCAGTGTGAGCTTCGAGCCTTTGTTCACTCTGTTTCTCATCAGATCATGTTTTCCAGAGTAAACACAAGTGTATTAAAGTATATGTCAAAGGGGGAATGATGTCATTGTCCGACTGCTCATTGACAGTGACAAATTGCAGTCATGTGATATGTTCGCAAATATAACCTTTTACTGACACTCATGTGAAGCAACAAGGGAGAAATTGAGGATGTAAAAAAAGTGTGTGCACAAACACATTTTGGAAAATACCCTTTTAGATTTTTTTTTTCTAACAAAAGGATTGCCTTGCACAGCTCTGTGGTCCCTAAAGACAATAAGGCTGTCAGGCCAAAGCAAACTGTAATCACTCCTTTTTCTGTTTTGTCCTGCATCCAGTTTTTCCACTTGTTTTCTTTGTTCTTTTCTTTACCTTTTCCTCCCACTCAGCTGATTGTTCAGTGCTGTGGGTTAATTTCATCAGAGATAGGTCTCATAAGGCCTGAGCTCTGACTTTGAGTTTCCCCAGTCAGCGACGGACTTGAAAGGCTTCATCAACACACCCCTAATTGTGTCTCTCACAGATCTTCTTTCAGCTTCTCTTTTTCCTCCCACTCTTGCTTAAGACATGCTCATCTGTACGCATGTAAATGGTGCCATCATTGCTTTTGCACATAGCGATCAAGCAAGCATGTGAAGCAATTGTACGAGTTGTGAGCTCTGCGCTCCTTTCTTGTGTAGGAGTGCAGCAACTGTCCAGAGCAGCCGTCTGGACCAGATGTAAGGGTCATTGACTGCATTGGAAGGGGTCAGTATCAGTGTCCCTCTGTCTGTCCCAGTGGAGCTATAGCCTTTATTAATCTTTCCTCCCCAAAGCCCACATAAACTACTGTAAGAGGTTGGAGAGAAAGACTAGCAAGATAGCAGTAGGATTCATTAGATATAAAATTATGCCTTGTATTCTTTTTTGCTCTTTTTGTATTCAAAGCAGTCTTTTAGGATCCATGTAAAATCAATAAGATTATTTTTTACAGGGAGACAGTGAGCCATTATTAGCTTCGAAAAACCACCGAAAAATATTCCACTATATGCCATTTCTGTCTATGATGACTGAAACTGTGGAGCTAAAAATGCATATATTTGAAGGGGTGCAATTACACTCCATTCAATCATTTAATTTTAAATGATTCTGACTTCTCTTTAAGGAACTATTATTAAATAACTTACAAATAATTCTTCTTACTTTTCTATTGTGTGGTTTATGTGGTGGCACTGCAAGTGGCACCACATAAACCACACAAACCACACAAAGAAACCGCACAAAGAATGGCCTTGCAGTGCCATCACATACAGGCACTGTAACTGAGGTACTTTGCTAGATCTTACCATGTACTTTTCTGAAACTTTCTTGGAAACTTTCCCACAGTTTAGAAGTACTTAATACTTACCTGGAACTTATCCTGTACTCTGTTAAAACTTACTGGTCCTTTTCTGGAACTTACCCGGAACTTTACTAAGATTTGTTAGGTGCTTTCTTTGAACTTCTTTAATACTTGCCTGGAAGTTGTCAGGTACTGTGGAACTTTCAAGGTAACTTATTGGGATTTACTAGTCACTTGCTTGGAATTTATCAGGTACTTTTCAAAAACCTATTAGGTAGTTCACCTTACTTTAGCTGATGCTGTCCTGGAAATCTTATAGAAATCAGCTCCAGATTAATTCCAAACTTCACTTATAAAGTAAATAGAGCAAAACATTCTGAAATGTTGAAAAAGTAAACAGCATGTGCATAATACATTTTTTTCTTACCTGAAAAAGTTAGGTAGTAAATGAACTGCAAAATGAGCTCCCTTGCAGTATGAGTGAACTGCCAACAGGCCCTGATGTACTCAGATATACAGGTGCCTTTTAAATGCATAAATTCTTACATCTCTGTTCTACTTGTGACATTATTTTAAGCATCTTTCTGATACTAAAACCAATTGTGTATGCTGTTGGTAATTGCGGTAATTGTGCTAAAAAACTATTTATGTGGGTATTTCAGAATAATGTCTGAGCAAATACTCCACCTGGTACCAGCCTGGCTTTTGCTTTAAGGCTGCAAGACATTCCTACAGTTAACTGTCCGGATTATGCACACACTTTGGGAGTGATTATCTGGGTGAATATGGCTGGCCAACGTAGGCCAACACCCACCACTTATAATTCCCATTTTAGTCTGCTACTGCTGTTTTCCTGCAGAGTTTCTTTGTAAAATATTCCGTAGAAGCAGGATTCCTTCACTTCCCAGAGAGCGTTGATGTTCAGATCAATGTAGAATATTTTTAAAGCTGCACCCTTTTGTGGTCACGTATGAAGGAATTATTTGACACCTTGATGGATCTCCCTGTTGCAGGATGTTTTAAGCAGTTTCATGCTTGATAAATCTCAGTCTATAAATACAGGCGTAGCATATGTAAACATAATTTAGAAGGTAATCTAAATATTTGTAGACCTCATCAAGGGTAAGACTATGCATCCGTCTAATGAAAGCTGCTTTAAACTTCTGTAGACTTTTCAGAGCACTTATGAGGGTATTTTTTTCATAATTTTATGATAGTGTGCAAAAACTCTGTATGTGTCAAAGCCGGGTCACTGCCATTTGCAAATAATTATTGGTGTTTGTTTTAACTTGCTAGAAGCTCCAGATGGAGGCTTTAATTATTTACTGCTGCAAAGCTCAGTGTAAGGTGAGTTTTCGATGGTGTTTTTGAAGCATTGTAGTGTAAGGTGAGTTTTCGATGGTGTTTTTGAAGCATTGTAGTATAAGGTGAGTTTTCGATGGTGTTTTTGAAGCATTGTAGTGAACTATCTGTCCATGTGCCAAACAGGAAGACACGTCCAGGGCTGTGGCACGCCTCAAAAACCAAAATCACACTTCTTACATGTAGTTTCTGATAATGAGATAGAGCTGCCATTTAGACATGAAGGATGTTATTTTTATGGGTGTACTCATCTTTTATGGATTGGTTAACTTAAATGCAGTGATTAAGTGGTTATTTTTGTATTTTAAATGGTTGTTTTTCTCCAATTACTAAAGCTGCTACAGGCTAACATTTCTAACGTGTTGAATGGAATGTCTGGGAAAACCTCATTAACATCCTAAATATCCCTCTGGATATCATTGTGTGATGTAGTAGATACTTCACCATGTTCTCACCCAGCAAGAAAAAAGGGCCATCCTCAAGATAAATATACTTTATGGCTCTGTTCTCTATGTGGTTGAAGCTTGTGTGGATCCTGGACCAAGTTAGATTTCCATTTTCATGCTTTTTTCAGAGCCTCTGTGATCCTGCTGAAGAGTTCTTTCCTAACATTATATGGGTTCTCTTCATGAGGAAAAAAAGCTGAAATTCATCAGGAAACATCTTTAATATTGGTTCCGGACTGTAAAAGTGTTAGCGCATTGTCAACTGAGGATTTAGAATCCATGCTGAGGTTTGAAATATGGAAAATTTTTATTTCTTTCTTTGCTGAAAGAGCACAGCAGATTTTCCAAGATGTTTTAAAATAAAACGAAAATAAATTATAGTGCAAACATTTCTTAAAAACATGTGCTTATATACATTTCTCTTCTCTTTCCTTCCAGGTATAACAGAAGCCAGCCATGCCAAAAACAAGTAAAGGGTCTAGATGTATGGCTCAGGTCGGCAGACCCTGTCTGCTTTCAAACATTGGCCAACAGAAGCTCCTTTTTTATATTTTCATTATCCTATTTCAATCAACACTTGTTTATGGAGCACTAGAACTCCAGCTGGATGAAGGGCAGCCAGCAGGAACCATTGTTGGTGACATCAGTGCAGGGCTACCACCTGGTGAAACAGCGACTCTTTACTTCATCTCTGACCATGAGGGCACAGGCGTCGGCAGCGACCTTCACATTGATGAGACAACTGGCATCATTACTGCTGCACGTAGCTTGGACCGAGAGGAGAGAGACCACTATAGCTTCATTGCAGTGACAATGACTGGCACAACTATTCAGGTGTCTATCACCGTTAATGATGTCAATGACCATGCACCTGTGTTCCCCAAAAAGAAATCTGTTCTGAAAATCCCAGAACACACAGCAGTTGGGACAAGATTTTCCCTGGATCCTGCCACTGATGCTGACAAGGATCAGCTGACTACCCAAGGCTATACTATTCGCGAGGGCAATGTTGGCCAAACATTTAGACTTGAGACCAAGAGGGGTGCGAACAAGGTTCTCTATCTAGACTTGGTGGTCAATGGACTGCTGGACAGGGAGAAGCGCTCATCTTACACCCTGGTGATAGAGGGCTTTGATGGAGGCTCACCAAGAAGGATAGGATCTATGACTCTAGAAGTGACAGTGACGGACATCAATGACCATGCACCAGTCTTTAATCAGAGCAGGTACCATGCAATCATCTCTGAAAGTCTTCCACAAGGGAGTAGCATTTTACAGGTCAGTTCAAGTCTTTTTAGTGTCTTGGCTGTTGACTTAAACTAGGTGGACAGGGCTGCTTTAATGTTTGACTTTCTTTGTGCTTGCAGGTGTTTGCAACTGATGAAGATGAAGGTGACAATGGTTTGGTCCTTTATGAAATCAACCGTCGCCAGAGTGATCCTGACCGTTACTTTGTCATTGATCTTAAGTCAGGAGTCATCACTCTCAATAAACCGCTGGACTTTGAGCTGAAGAGAGTCCATGAACTGGTGGTCCAGGCCAAAGATAATGCTAGCCAGCCTGAGGTAATTCCATTACAGCTATCTACAGCATTGAGCATTAGGTACAATGGACAATTTTTATTGTAGGTAAAAATGCAGATGCTTATTGGTGATTATTATTGATGACATTTTTACATATAAATGATAAAAAATAATAATGTGTTTTTGCTAATTTATTTAGCAATTTTGTGACAAAAACAAAGCAACCTGTAGAGTATGGCAATGTAGCTTATGTTTACTGGTTCTATAAAAACAAACAACAAAAAAAATACAATTGTGAGGAAAAATTGTGATTGTGCTTTTACATCTTCCCAGGTCACCAATGCATTTGTGACAATTCATGTCCGTGATTTCAATGACAACCAGCCTACCATGACCATCATCTTCCTCAGTGAGGATGGCTCCCCGAGAATCTCAGAAGGAGCCCAACCAGGCCAGTATGTAGCTCGGATTTCTGTCACTGATCCAGACTATGGAGAGTATGCTAATGTCAATGTCTCCCTGGAGGGAGGCGATGGGAAATTTGCTCTAACAACCAAAGACAGCATAATTTACCTGATATATGTGGACCAGATCTTGGACAGAGAGGAGCGGGATTCCTATGACCTCAGGGTGATGGCCACAGATTCAGGCACACCTCCCCTCAGAGCAGAGTCATCTTTCACCATCCAGGTGACAGATGTCAATGACAACCCTCCACTGTTCGACCAGCAGGCCTACAGACAAACCATTCCTGAGGTGGTCTACCCAGGATCGTTTGTTCTTCAGGTAACAGCCAGGGACAAGGACCAGGGTCCCAATGGAGATGTGCGGTACAGCCTGCTAAAGGGTAAAAACTCTCGCTCTGATTGGTTTTCAATTGATCCAATTACGGGGATAATCACCACAGCAACAGCTCTTGACTTTGAATCAGAGCCAGCCCCCAGTATAACTGTTATTGCGATGGATGGTGGTCGGCCGCCACTGTCTTCCACAGTGAAGGTAGATATTGTGCTACAGGACGTTAATGATAACACACCTGTATTTTCCAAGAGTTTCTACAATGCTTCAATCAAGGAGAACACCTCAGCTGGAACATGCTTCTTAGAGGTAAGAAAAGCAAGAAGTTTCCTTTCACCCCTTGGGCATCTTTGCTATCTTACCTACAAGTTTACATTATGTTTAGTCTCACCAATATAATATTGCCCTACTTATAAAGGTAAAAAACCATAGCATAAATGTCTCCCTTGTGCTCTTATCTTTTTGTTAAGTTTGTCCTTTCTCTCGCACCATCTTCTTGACATTTATATCTAATACAAAAGCCTGATTTATACATGAATTTAAGGCTGTCTCGAACTCACACTTGTGTATAAAGTAAAACACAATTACAATGCTCCGGTTCAAAGGTTGTCTAAGAGAATGCTCTATGTCTAAGGTCTAAATTATTCATTCAGCAGCTATTTTAGGAGGAAAAGATTCATAAAAGGAAGAAAGAAAAGCCATTAAGAAAGACAAGGGAGTGAAACCTTAGCTGAATTCCTGAAGCTACTGCAAGCAGATTTACTCAGTTCTTGTATGTCCTTTCTCTAACCCCGTGGGGTAACCATGGCATCCAATCCAGCTGCATATAGTGAACTCTAAGTATCTGTCTGTTATCTCGCTGGAGATTTTCTTGCCTTCCTTTCATCACAATTCCAGCAGCTCATGTATAATAGGAGAACTTCTGTGAGAAATGAAAGCTCAAGCCTGTTTGTTTCCAGCAAGGTCTTAATGTTGCATCATGAACTGTTTAGACCATCTGTTTTTACAGGTTGGTTTTGCTCCTCTGAGAAGCAAAGGGAACGGAAATCAAGAATGAGAGTTATTACTGATGCTCAAGATATTTAAGGAAGCTCTGCTTATTGGACTGCATTCACATAAAATGTTCTGATCTACTGATCAAACTATTTGAACTAGAAGTAAAGTAGTTTTTTTTTTTTTTTTTTTCATTCGTTTTGGTTGCTTTCACAAATGTTGCCTGTGGAAATCAGTTTACTGGCTTGCTCTGCCAATGCATAGTATACTTGATATCAACTCTCTAGCTGTGATAGCCAGCGTGCTGAATTTTTATAATTCTCACATAAATCATGTGGTCCCCCAATCTAGCTGTTGCAACCATCTATCCCGCCTAGCCAGAAGACATTTTGGCATTAGGTTCTGATGTAATCCTATGCCAGACATTATGGGTGGTTTTTTCAGTAGACTGCAGTATGACTAAGATTTCATGTGCTCATTCCAACACGTTTTTCAGGGTTTCCTTTTTCTTGGTGTGACCATGCCAGGAGTCTCTGAGCAAGAGTTTCCCCACAAGAGTTGTGATTTCCAGCATAATGGCATCTAATGTTAAATTTCTTTTTTCAGTTAGTGAAACATTTGGCTGCTTAGAAGAGACACAGACGCTTACACATGATGCTACCGGCAGTACTACAGCCTAATACTGTAAATCTTTTTTTTTTTTTTTTTTTTTTTAAACCAAATTTGTGTTTGTGGTCAATGTGGAAATTTTGAGCATTTAAAAACATTGTTTTTAATATTAGGAAAAA
>CAEFZX010021891.1:0-54711 GCA_903066825.1 Alfaro cultratus | reverse complement strand
AAGTTTTGGCAAAGATCAATGTCATTTTCACAGGTGGTGGAGCGTTGTTGTTAGCAACTGCTGAAAGTAACTAAAAAGTTACTTTTAATGTAACTTAGTTACTTTCCAAATAAAGTAGTCAGTAATCTAACTAAGTTACTTTTTCAAGGAGTAATCAGTAATCCGATTAAAGTTACTTTTCCAAAGTAGCTATGCCATCACTGGCTATAACACATAAAATAAGTAAAAGAATACAACAATACCCTTTACAAATACAACTTATATTTAGAATATGTTCAACTTGTCAATTTGACAGAATTTGCAATTGGTTAAAAGCCTCATTTTAGCACAGGAGCTCAGAAACAACTTCCGTCAAACCTTTACGGCTCTTCCTGCTCACTGATCCTCTTAAAGTTTTGTAAAATTGCTTACAGGGTTCTCTCTGCTTGTAAAAACGCATATCCCAGTTATGGAGTACAAACTCCTTTGAGATGGTATTCCAAATGTTTAACCTGAAAAATTCTAGCCAAAGATCTCTTGGTCATTAAGAAAACAAGCTTAAAAAATATTTCATTGAGTAAATAAAAATAGGAGTGCAAATTAAGTATTAAGGATATCCTATATGCAGAACATGTTATCTTTGCATAGGCTCCTGCGGGAGCTTCTGGACTCTGTTTAAGATCGCTGAGTTAAAGTGTTATGGTTATAAAATTCCATAACTTTAGTGAATACACAGCGTCCAGATCAGCCGTTCACAATGTTTTAAGAGGTGTGAACAAAGGTCAGCTGATATCAGGTGACTGGTGATGAAAGCTGAAGACCCAAGATTCAGGTGATAACTATAAAAATATATTCCTACAATCGTCTACCTGTTCTGCCCAACAAGATGCGTCCTCCTTTTACAATATAGCATAGTGGTAATCACATCCTGTCCACAAGCTAAAAACATCCCAGCGAAAGTAGCAATTGTGTTTGAAAAGGGGCTGGGATACTCTCAAGCTTCATACTGATTTCCTACCTCTTATAAAAGCCCCTGATTACTATCATTCTACATGGACTGTAATCACAGTTGTGCTTGTTAAAAAAAACTACACAACTCAGAAATTGCTTTCTGTGTTTACAAGATAAATTCTCTTTCCTTCTTTTTCTGCATGACCAAATCGCCTAAAGGCCATTCATTAATGACTCATCTAATTTACCTTAAGTTCTCTCTTACTCCCACGTTCTGTTTTTTTTAATTACTTTCTCTAAGTTATCTCAAGTTTTGTTGTAGATGTGGGTAACATCAAGATTTTTAGTTGGGAGTAAAAATCTGTGCTCTCTCAATGTATGCAAATGATTCATTGTCTCGCCACAAAAACATCAGGCAAAGTATCTTTTTTATTCTCTCTCTTACAGATCTTCTGATTAGGTCCTGATTTGCAGTGACAGGCAGCCGGCCCACCCTGATGTTTAGTCACGGATGCCGTGCACACTCACTGAGCTTGAGCTGCGAGGGTCTGAACGTCAGCCTGGACTGCCAATCCGCTTCTGACAGAAACTCAAGTTGTTGTGACGACCTATCCAGCACCCAAACATTCGCCCCCTTTCTGTCACCGCTATGAGCAATGGAATATATATATATATATATATATATATATATTTATATATATATATATATATATATCCAAAAAAAAAAAAAAAAAAACAGCAGCCTTTATAACCATCTGTCCCGATCTGTCTCAGCATATGAGGTTTGTTTGATTGAGGGAGCGGGTAGAACAGAATATGTCTAGAGGCAGGGCATATTTTTTCCTTCCAAAGGATAAAAAATTGTTTTGAAAAGGAAGTTTTAGATTGTCAATCTAACCAGTGAAGCTCAAGAAGGAGATGTTGTCAAGAGGAACACATCTAGAAATAATAATTAAAAAAACTCCTCATGTGACTTGTGTTTTGAAATCAACCCAAAATGGCAATAAGTCACATTATTGGAATCATGCCAGCACTCACATGAGCTTAGTGCAAAGCTCCAGGAATCATATATCCTAGCCCTATAAGGATTATTGTAAGAAATTTGTGCTGCACAATATCAGGAAAAATATGTAACTGCAAACATGCTGCTGAACAGTCACAATATACACTGTCATTTTCATTACTGGAATACAGAATTTGAATGCTTAAAATATACCAAAAGCGGCATTTAAGAACTCAATTGAGATTATTACATTGCAAACACTGATATTACTTTCATAATTGTGATATATTTGATTCAGCTCTAATTTATATGGTGTTGAGAAAAACATCTGAAGCATAATGAATGACTGGGAAAAAACAATTTAAAGCAATTTATGAGCTGTAACTGTACTGCCAAACCCAAATGCCTTCTTGAATGCCCTTTAAGAATTGTTTAAATATACGTCTTTTGTGATATTAAAAAACTACAGCAATGTGTTCCAAATGTAACAATTTTGGAGCATTTAACTCAACTTTAAGTCTTCCTGAGTTCAAACTTCTCACCAATTTGCACATTTCCATCCTGTAGCTAAAATCCTAGAATGTTGAGGATGTACAACAGATCAAAAGAATATTGTAGTACAAAGGTGTCAGTCAGGATAAAGGTTCAAAAAGTCTACAGCATTACATATTCACCCAAGGATCATCAACAATAAAGCTATGATGTCATTATGAAAACTGGATGCTTCTCCAATTAAAGAGACAAGTTGAAAACTCGACTGTTTGGTACATGTAGGCTTCCGGGTTTTAGCAAACTGAAAACTGATCAAATATTGACAAGACACAGGATGCAGATCAACTTCTACCAGAAAAGCACAAATACTATAATTGAATCAAAAAGATCCTGAGCAAAATTTTAGTTGAAGTGTGATACATAATCAAAAATAATGCATTTTTCTTGTTTAGTATTTATCTCCTAATACATTTCTGACATATTGAATTATACAGCATATAAGTCAAACGAAAAAAAATCCAGCACTTAAACAGGGATATCTATGCCTTTTATATTCACTGTCTACAAAGGGAAACTTTTATTTTGATCCTTTTCATGCACTATACAGCCGTATGTTAAATTGGACTGTAATTTAAATAATTAAGTAAAAAAATGCTTTAAAAAAACTGATTTTTTTAAAACAGAGACCATCATTTAAAAGTTTTAATTTATTTTTCTATTTTAAAAAATATATAAAAATGACATATCTGCTTAATCAAATGAGATTTGACTAATATCTAATTAAACAGAGACTTAACTGTACTTTAACACATTTCCAAAAGTACAGTACAGTATTAGCCTTTAATGAAAAAATAAATTACATATTTTCCTGTCTTGGTGTTTTGTTAACTTATGGTCAGTTTATATCGTTGTTTAGATGGTCTATCAGTGTAATCCTGCAATGTTTTAGTGCAGAATTCTTCCGCAGACTAATCACAGCAGGCCCTCCATACCTTAAGTTAGCACAGCACTGCAAACCTGCATTTTCTTCACAACCAGGCAAAACAGTTAGCATGAAGTTCCTTCATAAGAAGCCTTATGTCATTAACAAACACTGCCCTCTGTTACTAAGGTCAAAAATCCCTCTTTGATTTATCTGACAAGAGAACATCTTTCCAAAAAGCCTGTGTGTTCAAAGGGAAACTGGATTTACCACTGTCCTTTTAGAGCTTCTACGAGAAAGTTTGGTTAAAATTCAACTGTTGAAGACAGAAACATGTCTAAATTATAGCTACAATATGAAAGTTTAACACTACTATTATCTTTGTTCATTTATTTTTATAAAATTTGTAAATTGCATTAATTTAATCATCAAAACATTTTGCTCACAGTAATTCAAGACAGCCATTTGGTTTAATTTAGCAGGATTAGTCTTGTTTTAGGTCAAAATGTAATTCTACAGGAACCAGTGCTTTGTTTGCTTGATTGATTGGTCATTAATAACAAACAGATTCTGATTTAATATCATACAATTCAAAGTTCATGATTGCAGAGACATAAGAAAGACAATTCACTCGTTGGGCAACAGTCAAATTCTGATATCACTTATTCCTTGTCATATATATGTTCAGGATTTCCCCCATTGTATTACAGACCTGGCGGCCCGCCATGCTTTACTAGCCCCACCGCCAGGCTAAGCCTTTCTTGTTTACATTTTTAAGAAAATAAAAAAAATAAAAAAATAAAAATTGCTTTTTAAGACGGATTGCAAGCGTCTCTTTTGCTCTGAGCGTTTCACCTCTGACTCAAACTGGACACAGGCTGACCTGTATGGATATTTACATCAACCCCCTGTGAGGAACTATGTTTCTTTCCAGAGTTTTTGATAGAGGTAGGAGTTTAAACCCCACCGCGTTAGCTCTGGTTGCGCAGCTCTAGGTGAACCGCAGGAATAACTTGTAGTCGCGCTTTTAGAGGTGCGTTGAGCGAGAATGATTTATTTGTAGACAAAGAATTTTCAGTGCCCGGGTCTGTCTGCCCTGTTAAAGTTTATGGATGTGTTCCCGGTTGGCCGGTGAGTCAGTGATTAAAGAACCAGTGCTCATCATGCAGGTTCAGCCCGGTGAGGAGATTTTGCGCTCTCCTCGTAGTCACGCATCATGCTGGTTTTATATTATTTTATTATTATTTTTCCTGTTACATGATGCATTAAATCATATCAAATGCTTTGTCCACTTAGACAGAGTTAATGTGCGCTGCAGCGTGGAGACCTGAGAAAGTCGTCCCATAAACTCGAGCAACAGTTTCTGTGGCCCTTATTAAAAACTCAACAGACACGAAATGGTAGAGCTACTAAAACCACATTAGCAGCATTTGATTAAATCTCCCGTTTGTTGCGCATCTATGTGTGCGCAGTGCAGCGGATTTAACTCATCATGCAGGGCCAGTCCAAGGCTGTATGAGGCCTTGAGCAGAATTTGACTGGGGGGCCCTTTTTGGTGCTAAAAACATCAGCACCTCTAACAGCTTTGTACATTTAGTGAAATCTGGGAGAGGTGAAGTAGTTTAAATGACTAACCTAAAAAGCAATAAGTTATAATCGCAGTCTACTTATTTGTATTTGTGAACAAACAGAGCTCAAACTAAAAGATTTCACCCACAGCATCAGATTGTTGCTATGGTAACAAAACAATCTAACTATAAAAATTATTCTTTGAACTTTTACAAAGTAAACTTGCCAGATCCTTAAAATCTTATAAATGTTAAACAATTTAAAATATTTTCATTTATGTATGCTGAAACCACTAAATCAAATTTAGAAGCATTGATCATCTCAATAAACAAATGTTACATTTATGTATCTGTGGTCTGTATCTGTAGCCTTTATGGGGCCCCTGAAGCCCTGGGGAACCTTATGGAGCCACTGACTTAATTTGGATTAAACAGAAGTGCAAAGAATTGATATTCATTTTAATTGTATTTTTTGATTTGTTGTTTTTGAGACTAGTTGTGGGTTTAAAGAGTGTTTCACTGGCGATGTTTTCCAGTAACATATAATTACCTAGGAATATTTTTACATTTCCTGTCTACTTAACATCTTTTAAAACAAAAACACAGCGGACTGCCGGTGGACCGCCTCGGCGCCCCGACCACCGGGCTTAGCAAGTTTTCTGGGGGGAACCCTGATGTTGATACTTCTAAAATACAAAAAAATGAACATGCACCACTTGTTTATTTATATTCCCTTTATTTATAATCACTGTTACAGAGTATACCAAATGTTTGGTTTTTCAATGAAATTTATACAGTACGTCTTATTTCTTAAAAGACAGAAATTTGTTTGCTGAAGGCTCAAACATCGTTTTTTTTAGAATTTATAAAAATAAAAGATTTAAAAATAAAAGAAGTTCAATAAAAACTGTTAAGTCTGCAGAAATTACATTTTGCTTTTCCAAAATGACTGAAGAAAACGTGCACATTCAGAGGCCCTGTACCACATGATCTTCCACACACAATGATAATTAGCATGAGTTGGCCTCATGACTTCCAGCACGCTCATGAGGGTTTATAAGCAAGGAATTTCAAAAGCCTTGATGTCAGACATATTTTAATGATAAATACAATCATATAAAGCATAATAAAAGTAAAGGATTTCATGGAACAACACAGACACCACCTTTGTTCATGCTGACTGAACTGTGGTAACACCAGCCTGGCTACGGCTATAATGAATTGAAAGCTTCATGCCGTCTTTGCTCACTTCCTCATTCATCAGTCTTTTCAAGCATGTCGCTTTCTTACTGTTGTGATAACTCTGTTATTTTCGCATTGAGGTGGCATTCTCAGTTGCCTGGCTGACTTCATAAGAGGTTAACTTGCACTTACCCTGCTCCTTTCAGCTTGCTTACTCAAGCTGCTGGAATGCAACAGCTTGGCAAGTGGGCAACGTCTGGCAGCATTAAATAAAGAAGATTATATAAGATGAAACCGAAATAAAAAGTTAACATAGGACTATACATGGGGAATGATAATTTGGCTGTGTTTGAAAATAACAAACCATAGCAGGAAAGAGATAAAAGACTATATCCTTGAGCAAGCCCATAAACAGTTCATTCCAGTGGTTTTCAAACATTTTACCACTTACTTAATTACTTCTGTCCTAATAATACCTAGACAGACACAGCAGTCATTCATTCATTTAACTTTATTTGTGTAAAAACAGAACATCGTGGTGTAAAGTAGCTGTTGCTCTGGAAATAGGCCTTTAAGCCACCAGGCAATTTAAAGGAGCCAATCAATACCTGGACTTTGTTATGAAGCGGTACAGCAGCAATTTAAGACATTAACAATAAAAAAAACGACTAAAAGAGCAAACTTTCTCCCACACACATTCATTCTCTTAAGAACAAAAGAAAAAAACAATTACTTTATATTTTATGCTGCAACTGGATTTGGACATTTACAGTTTGTTTTGCTTTTTCAACAACAAAAAAAAGAAACAAGAAAGAAATATTTTTCATCCATCAGAACTGAAGTTTTGGACTCCTCTTTTTGAGAAGATGAGAACAGACCAGTGTGATTAGTAGCTAAAAAAAATTACCACTCAAGACAGCCCAGGTGCTGGTTTTTCGGGTACCACAGTTTGAGAGCCCTGGTTTTATTCTAACAAAAGATATTTAAAAAAAACTGAAAGGAGCCAACTTTCTGAGGCGGCGCTTAGTCGGTAATAACAACGTGACCTACATTCCATTGACAATTATGAGCTGCTGTGATCATAAAGTGGAAAACACAATGAGCAGGCATGAAGGCTGCGGGAATTTCCTATCTGGAGTCTTTAAACTCTCCCTGCATATCAGATTTAGTGTGGCTGACACATTGCATAATTTCACGGGTTAACTGTCAAGTCGCAAAGAATCTCTTAACACGTATCTGCTGAAGAGGAAACCTCACTGACACGTGACTCTTACCCACACAACGTTAAAGATAATCTCAACACCATTCTGTTTTCATCTATTTACGAAATGAGAGGTAAATATCTTACCTGCTATGTCCCAGAGCTGCAGACGGACCAGCGTTTTGCTGTCCCAGTTGATGACTTTTAGAGCGAAGTCGACTCCGATCGTCGCCCTGTAGTGCTGGGAGAAAAGCTGGTGGACATAGCGTTTGATGATGCTGGTCTTCCCCACTCCTAATTCCCCGATGACCAGCACTTTGAAGAGATACTCCTTACACTCTGACACCGAGCCTCCGGCCATGCTGAGACTGAAAGCTGTTAGCGAAACTTTAAGCAACTTCTGCTTCCTCGGTCATATATCTGCGTTGACAGGAGCCGAGGAGAGTGGGCAGGTCAGAGAGCTGGGTCGGTCAGGGAGTCCCCCACTCCGTCCCTCCTTTTCCACTACTTTCTAATTCTCCGTTTTTTTCCCTCCTCCTCCTTTTTTCTTCTCCTCCCTCTGCCACACAGTAACCACCTGATAAGTCATAGGACCCGGAAATGTCGAGTAAGTTTGCATGCTTCTGCAGTGAGTGCCATAAACCTTTGCTGCTTATTCTAATAAATCAGACACTTCTCTGTGCTCTCTGCTCCCAGGTAATCAGTCTCTAAAGCCAAATCGTCTCCTCAACGTAATGTTATTTTTATTTCCCTGAATCGATAGGCAACATTTAGGAAAGTTATGAGTCTGTGTACACATTTCTGGTTTTAGAAATTGTTTTAAAGCAAAGTAAAAACTTCTTACAAAGACATTTGAGAATAATACCATATCCTATTGTTTTAATGTTTGTCCCGCTTTAACTTATGAGTTAATATTAACTTCTATATTTCTCCTCTATAATGGATGTTTTCCTGTTCTGTCCTTATGCACAAATGATAGCAGGTTCACATAGTTCTGTGTTCCTGGTAACAAAACGACAACATAACCTTTAGAGGATCTTGACCACATACCACTTCATTTTTTAAGGAAGACGTATCAAGAAGTTAATGCTGCCCAAATTTAGTGTACTCTGCCTTGTTGTAATTACACTAAAGTCAACAAGGGACTATACATGAGGGTTGTGTGATTTGATACAGCAGTTAACAGTTTTGGGAAATTTATCATGAGCCATGTGTACAAATGTAAATATGAGTTTACCAGTTCATGGCTTTTGAATATGATAACTACTTCCCAAGTCATGGTGGTATAAAATCAAAGCTTTTGTTTTCTCAGTTCTTTTCTTATGTTGACTTTTTATGGAGGACAAATCCTGCCATAATTAAGAATAATAGACTATGTAAGTTACATTTAAAACCTCTTTTTTTTAATGTTGGAAACATGGCTCAAATGGAATATACATAAACAGTTTAAAATGTGTAAATTGTAGCAATTTGGAAAACAATTGTGGGCAGTGACCAGACTTCTAGATATAAATAACTTTTATTTTTACAGCATTGTTCATGTCCAGTTTACTCAAAACATGAAGGCCTATTTCACTCTAGATTCAACAGTGTTAGAACAGGTGGCACCTTGTATATTTTACATCAGCTTAAATCATTAAACAACTTACACTATTTTCGACTAAAAACATTTGGAAATACAATACAGTTGCACTACAGTATGTACCATGTAGTCCTTTAACTTTAAAATTATTTTCCATGTTAAAGATTTAAAAAAGTAAGGGTAAGAAATCTAGTCTTAATTGAACTACTGAAGTTTATAGCAAGATTTTAGCGAAACTGAAACATGTATAATCCCATTACAGAAAGCAAGAGGATACAGTTAACTCAAGTTAGCTTAAAAGTTACCAAAAAATTCAAACACACAGCGTCTGCAGACAGTTTCAAAATGTATAAACTTTTTTTTCTGTTCACATTCTAAATATATAAACATTTATCCATATTACAAACATACCACCTGTGAGGAAAAAAAGCAATTGATGGCTTAAACAGTATTACAAACTTTGAGAGCTTGTACAACTTGTACTGTGTTTCAAATACAATGACACTGTAAAACTTTGAAAAACATGGAAAAATACCAGCGCAGCATGAAAAGGAAAAAAACATTTCTTTATTTTTTTAAATCACCTTTCTTGGCATTAAAACTCATTCCTAGGGCTATAATTTAGTGTAAACTGTATTAATAGCAATGCCATGATCTACAATCACACAATCACCTTCATTGGATAATTTATATAAAAGAGTTAAAACCAGGGATTGGCACATGATATGTATATCATACAGCTCGAGCCTTCAACTGAATGGCAGTTTGTATCGTTATCTGGGGTTTTAATAGTTAGTATGTAACCAATGTTTGGCACATGTCTTAATATTTTGTTGTATTAAAGTCTCACTTAGGTCTCAAGACAAAACTATTGGAGGTTACATGAACTAAGAAGAATATCTTTAACACAGCTGAGATTTCTTTACTCATCTGATCCAGACAAGAATGAGATGCATTTATTCTAACAAAGACATGAAACTTGTCTTTTTGTAAGAATAGCGACATAAATTCATATTTATCTTTTTTGGTATGTGTCTGCAATTATATTCCTTTTAAAACAGATTTGTAAGCTGGTAAACCCACATTATAGTTTCCCTCATCCGCATTTCATCGAGCAGACTCTATCAGCTTTATATAAGATTGTAGAAACTAAGGTTATCCAAAGGTTGTGCTGATCCTCCCACTAATTTTAATACAAGAACAATATTAGGTTCATAGTTCCCAAGTAGTCTGAAAGTTCAGAAGTTATTAAATTGCATTTTTTTCCAACTTTGGAGAAACATGGAGTTAAAACTCCAATGTCTCCAGTTTGTTTGTTTCATTCAAATGTATAAAAAAATAAAATAAAAATATAAAACCTTCAATAACCCAGTACATTTTTTTAAAATAAATAATTTTCAACTGATTTAAATTTGTTAAACTCTCAAAGGAACTGTTAAATATGCATTATCAATCCACCAAATGGAAAGCCAGTTTCAGCATTATTTTAAGATTTGCTAAAAAAAAAAAAAGAAGAAAAAAAAAAGAAAAGAAACAAGTTTTGAGCTCATATGCCAATCAAGTCAAACCCTGAAAAGTAAAACCTAGAAAACTAAAATGAAAAATAGGAAATGGAAAATTTGCAAGAAGCTTGTAGTCAGGTACACTTTATAGAAAAACAAAAAAAAACGTAACTTTTGTTGCCCTCAATGTCACCATACTGAAGATGTTCTCCCATCTGGTGTTAAAGACGAGGTACAAACCAAACTGTGATTTTTATGTACCCTTACATCTCTATGTTCTCAATAAAAAAAAATTTCTAACAGACCTTTTGTTTGCACCATCAAAACCAAAGCTATGTCTTCTATCATGATTTCCAGTGTTCGTTTGGCTTGAAAGAAGAGGCTGGTACTGCAAAGCAGGTTTTTTGTTTTAGCTCAACTATCTTAACTAACCCTTGGTCAGTCTACCCTTCCTAGAAGACTGACCGATTTGATGTCAGAGAATCAATGACAATGAAGAAGTTGAAAATAAAGCTCAGTGTGTTCAACACAAAGATTTATAAACTTATCAATATCAATGCCACATCACTAAAGTACAAATTTATCATTGCATATTGCATTATTTTAATATGTTCCACATGCAAAACTGAAAGTTAGAAGAAAATAGACGACTTTGTTGTTTATCAATTCATTTTTTTTGCAAGTCTTAGGTATTTACCTATTTTCCATTTACACTTTATGTGATCTTCATAGCATTTAATCTTTAAATGTAGCCTAAGACTTTATTGTAATTTTCTTTGTCTCTATTTTATTTTCCTCTAAATCATTCAAATTGTCATGTGTATGATTGTTACAGTATAAGTAAACCTGTCCTGTCCTCTCTCTAAAGTTTAGAAAATAAACTTTAGACAGAGGAAAATAACTGGTTTAGACTCTAAACCAGTTATTTTTAGCATGGTGGATGAGGACTGAACATTTAGTTCAACTACTGAGAAATTTATTCTCAGAAGTTGAAATAGTTGGAATTTTAATTCATGTTTGAGCACGAAAGCACTGCTGAATTTGCTACAAAAAGGCAAACAAGTCTAAAGTAAGTTGGTTTTAAATAAAATGCAAGTAATTTAGTGTTAAAGGGAAAATGTTCACCCAGTTTTATCTGCGTGTGTGTGTGTGTGTGTGTGTGTGTGTGTGTGTATATATATACTGTGGGATACTGTATCAGCCCATTCTACCATATAAGGTCCAATTCCAAATTGTTGAAGAGTTGACTTCATTTGGGTCATGTGTTGTCATTAAGGTTTGTTGGTGGTACCTGAAGCCAGACCAAATGAGATTCACTAATCTAAACAGCAAGATCATGTAGCTGAAAAGTGAGAAATTAAATATGTGTATAAAAGAATGTTTAATACTCTCTTGATATGTTTAAAAGTTGGATGTCCGGTGTTTGCAGGGCAGGTGTTTCCTGTTATCGAGACCTGAGACAAAGTTGAAATATTAAGGAAATGATTGTTCCACACACTTTACCCTAAATACTATTCAAGTTAAAAATCATACATTCCAGGTAATGGGTTATTGTAAATATCCAAGTTCATTTTCAGTCACTTAGGATCTACAACATCACAGTATGTAATAAAAGATTCTTTAATATTTATCAAAAACTTTGGATGATTCAGTCTTTGTTATACATATAGATAAATATCAATTCTGGTGGGATGTACTTTATGAACAGCATCTCAGTGAAACTAATTTAGAGAGACAGAAGACACTGCTTCACTCTTCAGTCACCTCTGTCCTTTTAATTTATTCACACATCTGTTGAAATCTTATCTGGAAGCCTAAGCTACTTCAACAAGCCAATAAACCTGCTTCATAGCACAAGCCTCCGATTGGTTTTGGCACTCTTCCTTCTTGTAAATTAAAAAAAAAAAAAAAAAAAAAAGATGTGCAATAACAGCCTTTCCCAAAAGCGCTTTTACAGTAAATAATTCCTCATATATTTATCCTTAAACTTCTTTTTTTTTTTTACTCACCTACGAATAAAAGAAAGAAACTCAAGCGAGCAAATCACTTAATGAAAAATTTGAAAAGTTGTCTGTGTGTATCTGGATGTTTCTAAAGAAATGTCCATTGACTTCGCCGGTTCTGCTCTCACAGTGTTGAGGAGCTGTGTGCAAAGTTTTGGAGGATATTCGAGGTGTAGACCGAGCTACCGAGCATGGAATCGATGATGGGGGAGCCGTTCGCCGAATCCCCCGAACACAGCGAGTCTCTGAAGGGGGAGGGAGGAGACAGAGCCAGAGAATCTTCCAGAATGGTCTTATTTGGAGTTAAATCCTCACCTTCTCCTTCATCCCCCTGCCCCTCCTCCTTGGCGTCGTAAATGTAGCTGTGCAAGAGGTCCAGCTCCTCATCCTCGGACCCTTCGTCCTCAAATTCCCCCAGTCTTGGGTCTGAAGGAAACTGAGAGGGTATCAGGCTCAAAGGCTCATTGGCAGGAATTTGCTCAAAGGAAGCGTGGCTTTTTAGTGCAGGGACATGAGAGCTGTGCGTGTTCAACAACGCCCCCTGCAAGCACTCGTGGGTGGGGCGTATGAAGTCGGAGGGCAAATTAGAAGCCGGTTCAACTAAATCAAATTCCAGTCCTTGTTGCGTCTGTTCCGAGCAAGTCGGGGTCCAGAGGGGGCGTTGTGCATTCCCCTGGTCATCTTCCTCCGCCTTATTGCATGGAGGCTTGGTGCCAGGCGTGTCCTGTGGAGGTTGGGGGTCTGTGCCATGGTTGCCGGTGGAGGGCTCACAACTGTGGGGGTCGGGGGTGTTAGTTAGGGGCCTGATGACCGCTGTCTGATTCGAGCCGGCTTCCTGTTTCCTCACATGCACAGACAGTCTGTGCCACACATTCCCCCCCCTCGGAGGGTGTCTGGGACCTGATTCAGACCATGACACAGACTTGCCATTAGAACTATGAATGAGATAAAGACCCAAGTTACTATCAAAGGAAACCAGGAGGTGGAGGCAGAAAAAACAGCAAAACACTACAGCAGCAACGTACCACAACAGGGTGATAGCATTTTAACATTTCTGGTGCATGTCAAAATACTTTTAATCACATAACTAGACATTAACAGCTTTGCTGTGAGAGCTAGCTGGTGAGCCGCTAGGAGCATTACACGTAGTGGCTCAACAAACAGTGATTCATAATGCGCTGCAGACAGCATTATGATCCTCATTTAAAGAATTAGGAGCCATCCAACTCATTTCTCGATTCGTTTTTTTTTTTTTTTTTTTGGCTTCTAATAAAACAGGATGCATGCATTGGCACTGATTTTTTTTTGTCCCTGAACTGGCCTGACAAAGACATACAGCTTAGCTCAAAATGAGCTTGGACTGGCTCTAATGTGATTAGTTTGAGAGGTGGTCAGGGAGGGTGTACATGCTGAGAAAAGTTAAATGTGAGGTTAATTCAGGATAAACCAAAAGCAGCAGGGTGGCAGTTCTCCTCGTTGGAAGGCTGCAGTGTCAAAAACACCGAAGTGACCAGATAATCGGGGGAGTGATACGTCAGTGGCATGCTTTAGTCTCGCAAACTGCTTTGTAGCTGAATGCAAAATTTAAAAAAAATAATAATTGAATATCCTAGTCACTTAAAAATTTGCTGTTCAAGAATCTTAAGTCTTCAAATTTCTACCTTGCTTCCAAGTAGCCAAAGTGGTCTTAAACAAGAATTTCTCCAAATATCTAAAGGTCTGCAAAAGTTTTTCTTTGGACTTTGGACTACCATTTTTAAGAGAACAATTTTCAACATAAAAGGCAAATTTTTGGATGAAATTATTCAACCGCCTGAATATACTTCTTCATCAGACCAAACTTTATCAAATCTGATGCAACCAATCAAGGTCTTTGTCTCTTATATTCAGTAATGTTTTATGGCATGTCAGAGATAAGGCTAAGTCTGTAGAATCTTCACAAAAAAATAACTCAATAACGTATCTAAAGTAATAAGAAAGTTAACAGATGCTACTTTATGAGACATTATAGGAATGAATTTAAAGCTATAGGTCCACCCTGCACTACCACAAAGCCAGTCCATATTTTTTCATCTGCAGGGTCCCACTAGGGTCTTCCTCTGGATTTGTTTCACTTTAAGCTTTAATAACTTCATATAACAGTGGCCCTTATAAGAAAGACACCACAAGAAGCCTTGCTGTAATCATTTGGATGATTTACATCTCAGGGACAACAAGGGTATTGATTGAACACCATCTAAGTTAGACTCCTACCAATGTGCAAATAAAAACAATTCTACAGCATGAATGCTACAGCTTTCACATTCCACTGCCACAGAACTGAAGAAACTGTGACTCAGATATTACAGCAGTGACCCAATAAAAACAATCTCACACAATCCTCTGCTGAGTTGGCACTGATGGAGATTCTCTCACTTCGACATGACGGATGCTCTAAGCTAAAATTGAAATTGATTTACCCTACTTTCTTAGTAATGTGGCTCATAATTATCAGACCACTGAGTAATTCATTCCAAGAATATTCATTCTTGGAATGAATATTTCATTCCAAGAACATCTGTGGATTTGCCAAATGCAGCTGAACACCGTGGATTCTAACCCTTGATGCCACTATGCATATACTATTCAAAAAGGAAGCTCATCAGAAACACCAGACGTATTCTAGAGACAGGATTTCCTTTCTTCACATTTAGACCTTATGTTTGTTTTTCATTTCATCTTTGGATGCATGACCAGTTAGGAAACAGTGAGCTAAGATTAAATTCAAAATTGTATCTGCCAGCTTGAACTGTGCATCGCTTTGACACCACCACCTAAAATGTTTTGGACAATTATGCCAAGGGTTACTTAGATTCCACTCAGTGGAAGGAGAGAGGAAAGTACCACTTTTACCCACAAACAGAACATGTTAGGGGCGATTGTTGAAGAGCTACAAGATGTACTAATGTAACAGTCACAAATGTTAAGACATTGCGATTTCTAATGTGCTATTTTGAATACATCACTACCCAATTCTTTGCAAGACGTTCTGCACTTCAAACAGTTCAAGTCTGTTTACGTAAAAATAAATTATATTAACTGACACATTTGTTTACTGTCAGGTTTTGCAGTGGAATATTTTTCCAAATATCTTCATTGACTCTGATTGAAGAGTGATGGGGTTGCTCAGACTCTAAGGTAAGCAGCAACCTCTGAAACGCAAGTTAACTAAAAAATACCCATTGAAGAGATAGATGACTGTATGGTTTTCCCTTCTCCCTGCATCAACAGGACAAATAAAACACACCTTCATATTGGTGTCAGAGCTGTTAGGGCTAAGTGTTAGGTTAGACATGCCATCTTCTTGTTCCCCATCCTTTTTTAAGCACAAAGACTTTAAAAAGATTCATTGAAACCCTCATGTTTTAAAAGCAAACTGGGAATGGTTTAAGGAATTAAGAATTTGAATAGCACACATTGTTTTTTTATACTACAGTTACTGAACAGCCACTTCGTTGAATGTCAAAAATAAAAACAGCTCCACTGACAGTGCAGCCCTCCAGTAAAGAAGACAAATAAGCCCCCTTGCCACAGCAGTTGCCAGCCTTCAATCTACAGTGCTTGTGTGGATGAGTAAAGGTTAATGTTAGGTAGGATGCATAGCAAGGATTTGGAGACAACACCTAAACATTTTAGGATCAGTCTCATTCTCTGCCCCACTCCTTACTTCAGTCACCTGTCCACGTGTCACTGCTGTGGAGCTCAAAAAAGTTACATGCAATTCTGACTGACTGTGTAACATCTGTTCTCAAATAATCACTTACATGAAGAAAGGCCAGTTCGCTTCAAATCTGTAAAACCAGTCTCATTTATTGTGTGTGTGTAATATAATAAATTGAAGTTAATTTCATCATTAATATTTTAGAACTCAGGGGGAGGGGGATGTGTTCTGTGAAATCATTTATAAAAAAATATATATCAGTTCCTCATTACTAAGACTAGAGTGCCTATAGTCAGATTGATATGATTTCACACACCCTAAACTTTTTCACAATTTGTTGCATTACAGCCACATCCCTAAATGGATTTTATTGGATTTTTATAGGACAGACCAATAGAAAGTGCTGCCTAATTCTGAAGTTTAAGGAAAAGGATTCATGATTTTCATAATTATAGAAAATGAAAGGATCTAACAGTTGTGGCATTCATCCCCACACCAACCTCTGGTGACAATAGTTTATAGAGCCAAGTTTTACTGCAGTAATAGCCGCACCTATCCAGGAAAGATTGCTCTCATTCGTCCTTTTTTTCTTGAAAAAAGAAAAAAGGCTCCAAATGAAAATTTATGTTAGGGCTTTAAAGATTGTTGTTCAAGTCACTCTTAATCGTTCATGCAGATTTTTAGCTGAATTTTAGTCTGATGTTTGATCCGGTCATGCTTACGTGTGAATGAGGTAAAACTTTCTCCCCATTCTCAAGACTTTTGTTGGCTCTAACGTTTATTTAAAGTGCATTTATTCAAATAAGCTTTTCCTTAGGATCTTTTTACATAGCATTGCATATTTGTCTTCATCATTTCATTAGTTTTTTCTTCAATCAGGTTTTAATTTGATGTTTAAAGCTATATTTTTACATTAATCTTTGTGAAGTTTGACATTTTAATCTCTGAAAGGTGTTAAAAACATAAATTTGACCATTAATACTTTGTGCTCAGCAGCTCTTTACATTAAATCTGAGCAACTTTGCTGCCTCTCCTGAATAAAAGCATCACCACAGCATGATGCTGTCACCATCACTAGTTCAGGTGGGCAAATCACAAACAGCATATCCTTCCAAACCCCGCTTCATAAAGGCAAGAATTGTGGAGAGCATCACTAACAGTTTCCCCATCAACAGATTCTCCTCCATGGTTGGAAGAGGCCGTTTGGTGGCTTCTCTTATTGATGGTCCCCTTGGCTAGACTTTCAGTTTTCATGGACAGCTTTGTCTTGATATGTTTGGAGTTTCCTCTTTGCAGTTTTAGATGATGGGTTAAACTTGGGATCCAACTCTGCTATACACTTTACTCACAATTTTATTCCTGACCTCTCTGGTGAGGTCCGTGGTATTCATAATTGTTTCAAAGATCCTTGGAGGCCTTCACAAATTAGTTGTTTTCACAGAGTGGCTTAGTCTGTGACTTCATTTGCTAATTAGGCTACTTTTAAATGGTCATCCTGGATTTTTTTTTTTTATGGGTATCAGAGTAAATTAGGCTGAATCTAAATTGTACCCAAACTTTTAGGATTCTCAATTGCAAAAACTGAAAAAGAAAACCATGTTTCCTTTTCTTTCTACTTCACTGTTTACATGTTGGTCTGTGACATAAGATCTCTCCCAAAATAAATAGAAGTTTGTGGTACTACTGTAAAAAAAAAAAAGTGAACAAGTTCATGGAGTATAAACAATAACAGGTTCTACAAAAAAAACCTCAAACTATTCCACGTACAAACTTACATACATCATGAACATGAATGTCATGGCTTGATCTGTTTGTAATTCATTGGGAAATATAAAGTAGGATTAATCTTATGAGTTAAAAATATAGGTTTTTAGATATGTATTTGTCCACTCCGAATATATGTGTCAGCTTCCCAAGTCTCTTTGACTTCTACTAAATGACAGTAAATCAACCCATTAGGTAAGAGTTTGCTTCACAGAAGTTATTAACCAACAATGAACACTGCAATGGTTAAGTAAATGGAGCTCAATCCAGATCTGAGAAAGAGGATTATTACTTTTAAGAGATTTATCTTTAAGGAATTTCTAAAAGACTACTCAACTCAAAGCTATTATTTGAAATAGCTTATGTAAAATATGCTAAGCCAAATTTCATAAGAAGTTATCCAGCGTAGTTTTGCGTTCTTGATAAAACAGCAGCCACTACAGCTGAGCAGTTCTGTAGTAGATGAGCCTAAAGAATATGTTTTTAAAAGAGTACTGCTCTGCATGTATTTCTGTTTTGTAGTTTTATAACATTTATGTCCTTGATAATTTCATGCAAACCTTTTCCTTTGACTGCACTTTATAAGAATTATACAAATCCATGTCGTTTGGAAATATAGCTGGCAGGCTTCTATTTTCCTTATTTCATTTTGGTGCTGAATTATACTGCAATCCCTCTGCTTCTAAAGTCAGAACTGGGATTTGAAAATGTCTTGGACTGTATGCAGTCTATCCATTCCTGGGAGTTTCAGATAAATGAAAGCAAATTCCGACTTACAAGCTCAAAGAGAAGGCACCAGTATCTTCTAATTTGAATACATGTTACTGAACATGATATAATTTTCCCAAATATCAAAAAGATTAGATACTCACTTGGCATTTCCAGAAATCGCCTTCTTACGACGGAACATGTTGAGGAAGCTGTTGCTCCCGCACTGAGCTGCAGACTTCCCATCGCCGACATGCATTCGCACCACGTCGGATGTGGTGAAGGCGCTTCGGACGTTTCTCTCTGGTTTGGAAATGATAATGTACATCTTGGGTGTGAACATGCACCCCAGGGCTACTGTTACACTCAGGCTGACCGAGAAAGACGTGGTTATGATCTTGTAGTTTGAGCCGAAATAGATTGGCACAAAGGCAAGCCAGATGATGCAGGTAGTGTACATTGTAAAGGCAATATATTTGGCCTCGTTGAAATTGGCAGGGACGTTCCTCGTCTTGAAGGCATAGTAGGTGCAGCTCATGATAAGTAGGCCGTTGTAGCCCAGTGGTGCCACCATGCCTACGTTGCTGGTGTTGCAGATGAGGTAGACCTCACGTATGCTGGGGTATGATTTGATGGGCTCAGGAGGCTCCAGAATAATGAGCGTTATCTCAAGAGTTAGTTGCACGCTGATAAGCATAAAGGCAATGATGACTTGGGCCCAGGCACTCATGAAGCGTGGTTTCCTGGTGCAGATCTTCTTCTTGCTGCCAGCTAGAATACGAGCAATTCGGTTTGTTTTAGTCACCAGAGCAGAGTAGCACATGGCAGAAGACAGGCCTACCAAGAGTCTCTGCAGGTAGCAGGAAGCGACAGTGGGACGAGCGATTAATGTGAACGGACAGATGTAACCCAAGAATATGCCTGCCAAGATGATATAACAGAGTTCCCTGCTGGAGGATTTAACCACAGGCGTGTCACGGTACTGGATGAATACGAAGGTGACAAAGGAGGTGATCAGGATGCCAACGCAGGAGAAAACAACTGCGACAATGGATTCCACATCGGCCCAGTCAAGATACTTCAGAGGCAGGGGCTGGCATTCTGAAAGACATTTACAGTACAAAGACTTATTAGCATGCTCATGTTCCTGGGCAAATCTCTTTATCAGCAATGGTATAGTCTTCTGGCATTGATTTGGCTTTGCAAGACATGAATATGTGTGTTTTAACTGCACTAGTTGCATGCTTGTCATCTAGCCTGCGGAGGAATATTGAAGAGCTTAATTTGGTGAAAAAAAAACTGACATCCCTCGACTTCCCCAGCTTAACACACCATAAATGATGTGCTTCTGCTAATAGCATTAAAGTGACTTCACTTAGAAGCCCACTTTTGATCTGACGCCTAACATGTCAAATCATTAGAAATCTGACATTTAAAAGTAGTCCATGTTGGCTAACACTGAGAAAACATGTTTGTTTTTTTAGATAAAAACTTCAATTTTCCCTTCTAGATCCTTTCAGTTACAATTCTAAAATAAAGAAACCCTTCTAAGTAAACCGAGTGCCCCACTTTCCCTTCTTTTCTCTCAAAGTAATGAGAGTGAAAGGGAAATTTCTTCCTCAACACACTGCTGAAGTGTGTTCCCAGGCTTCTCATGGCAGTAATGGGATTTTACACCTGGGAATAGAGAGCTCCTCTCAACTTTATAAATTGCTGTCAAAACAACCACCAAGATATAAGGTGAAGAGCAGGGAGCAAGGAAGTGAGCAACATCACCTTGTTTAAGTAACAAGGAGCCTGAGGAAGCAATGAGAGGATCACCCTTCAGGAAGAAGCGTGATCTGTGAAAGTATAAAATAGTTTGTATTTTATTCCATCTACCTAATTATTCACATCAGGCAAAGGATTAGCCTGACAGGAGCTGAAACAGGTGAACTATTATGGATTTATTCTATACCTTTTCGCACTTATATTCAAATTAAACTAAATATTTCCTGTTTTAGATTACACATTGTTGCCAAAATGATTTTTATAACAGGAAAAATTAGAAACAAATAAAAATGTTTTTTGACCTGTGGGTGTATTTTAAGGACCACCTCAAATCCAGTTTCCTTGTTTGACATCAAGGTGACACCAGAAGAAATCAGGTAGGCAGATATCCGTGTGTCTAGATATCCAGTGTATTTGACAATATTTTTACAGTTTAAAAGGAAATTCAATCAAATGCTACTGATATTTAAAGAGAATTTACAAAAATCTGAGATTTTGCAGTAAACACATAAATTTTGTATTAGTAATCCCGACTGATCAAAACAGGAAACACTTAATTTGATCTTATGTTAGACAATTAGAAAAGAAAAGCTTTTTTCATCTTTTTATACAGTGTATGTGCATATCAGGTTTTAAAATAGTTTATAGTAAGATTTTCCTACCTGCAAGATCTTCGTCGGGCCACCATCCCAGCTCACAGGCCTTGCAGGTAAACTCATCTTGAACATACTCATTGTCTTTGCAGGTCGTGCAAATCCAACAGCAGCTCACTTCACCTTTCCTTATCACCTGGGTACAGACGGGGAATAGGCATTGTTTCAACCAATCACAATGCTAATCCAACCACCACATAAAGCACAGTACACTTTAAGACGCACAAAATCGTAATTTGCATCAAGGAAAATTTCAAAGTCAGGTATTTTTTAGTGCATAATTTTTGGAGTCAAAGACAGTGCTTGGGAAACAAGGCCAACTGCTCTCTTACGTCTGGCTCCCAGAGAGGCTGTAACCAGAGCTGTGATATGGAAAGCAGGGTGATAAGTGGGGCAAGAAACAAAGCAGGTAGAGGAAGAAGTATGGGGCAGCCAACAGAGAGAGGCTGAACCCCCCTTTCAGGACAGCTCAGTGTACAACAACAGAAACTATTCATCCCCAGCAGAGGCCAGTCGGGGCATTTCATGAAATTGGGCACAGAACCAGTTTGATTACTCAGTGAGGCAAGCTGGCCTTCTCCTCGTCCAGTTAGGGTAAATGTCCCAGTATTACTAGAATATGTGGGCGATATGTGGCATAATCTAAAATTAAATAATTCAGGAATAACCTTTCTAAGATTACATCATTGACTACATATTCCAACCAGGTAAGGTTGTAATAAGTAGTCAAAACGTATTCATTTAACAAATATAAAATAAATATTTATATCATTGGTATTTACTAAATATTGATAACTTATTCTTGTACAAAACCCTGGAAGAGTAAATACAGTATATTTTATTGAGATGCACCACTTAAACTAATAACTAATTTTAAGCAAAACAACATTTTATTTTATATTTTATGTGTATTTATGATTTTTATCACTTGACAAAATGTAATTTTTGTTACTGGTTTCGCAATTGGTGAATGATGTTTTTATGACTTTATTTTTTATGTTTTTATGATATAAAGCACTTTGAACTGCTTTGTTGCAGAAATGTGATATACAAACAAACTTTATTGATTGACTTGATTTATAGCGTTCTTACATTTTATCAAAAGCAATTTGATCTATATATATTTAGCTCTGTTTATATTGTTTCTCACAGATAAACTCTAGCACAACATACAGACTCAGCCTGTATGGATGTTCAAAAAAGGCCTGAGAAGTTTATTATGTAAAGCAGACAGTGAGTGATTTTGGACATGTCCTTGTGTTCGAATGTAATTTGACAGACGTGTCTGTTCATAAATTAATAAACAGAAAATTATTGTGCTTACTGTTAAAGTACAACACTGAATGAAAAACAGGAATGTGAGAAATATCTGACAAAAATCAGACATCATCTGCAGTAGCAGCAGCAGTCTCATACACAACTTTCTAGAAAATGTCTGACATCACTTTTGATATGCGATGTAGGTTGCCTTTGATTGAGAAAGCAAGAATCGTTTATAAAATCATTAAAATGCAACTGACTTCAAGCTCATCCTCTTCTGCTAAAACAGCTATTTGCAGCTGTTCAATGACTATGAATTTTTTCAGACTATTTTGACAAATCGCTGACAGTGCTTATTTACGGTTGCAGAATTCCTTTTAAGCAGGACTTGAATCCCCACCTTTATCTGACCCTTGGAGCAGGGGTCGCTGCAGACTGAGCGAACCATCTCGCTGCTGTTCATCCACAGCTTGTTGTCGTCGATGTTAAGGATGCCTTCATGCCAGGACCCTACGTTTATGTAGTCGAAGCGATCGTCACCCACATTCTGGAGATTCATGATGTCATACCTGGAAATATGGAGAGAAAAAGAGAGAAATGGGAGATAAGCGTTGGTATGAGCAGGATGAAGTTGAAGGGTGGGAGGTAATTTAGAGAGATTAAACAGCCTTACAACCATTTTGTCTGTTAAAATTTGGTTTTGCAGTGCGAGACTGTGTTCAGGAGTACACGGCGTTCTCATTTTTAAAATGAGCCAGGATGTGCTTCACCTAACCTCGCACTATTGTTGGAATGGCCCTGCTCTGTTTTCCGACTGTCAAACAGCGTCTATTGTGCTAGAAAGGAAAAAGATGAAAGTGGACTGCCGCAGTGGACCGTCCGCTGAATCTGTTCCAGTCTAAACTAATTACATCCCTCTGTGTGCTCAGGCCCAGCGCACATGTATGTGCTTATGCACGAAAGCTCCGCTTCTCATCTCCTTTTCTCACCTGCCTGGGGTGTCTCCGTTTTCATCAAAGTAAATTTCCTCCCCTGACACTCCTCTGAAGGACGTCTTGAGCAGGTAGTCCAGCAGCTTGCTGCCATCAATTGGATCCATTGCCTCACAGAGTCCCGTCTGGCCTGGGCACAGCTCCTTATGCATATCATGAAGGCCATGAGCCATAGCGTAGATGGCATTGATGACAAAGCCCATCTTACTGTCTTGAACATAGTTTTCATGCAGACCCTCATTTCCTGTCGAAAGAAAATAAAAAAGTCATGAAGTGCAAGCCTTAGAACTGTGGCGAAATCTGATTCAAATGAAGTAAACAGGAATGGAAGCCATTGTTCTTTTTTTATCGTAAATATCAACATATCCATCCAAATTTCCACAGGAAACAGGTTGGGGAAACATTCAGGAGAATATTTTGAGAGGAGTTTACATACACAAATCAGTCTAAAATCAAATGGAGTTTTTGGGGTTTTTTGCAGGATGTAGTAACTGTACAAGAAACAACTTCAGATATAAAGCTAGTTACGCAAGTTTGAATTTAAGTTACATTTTCTAAGATTTTTACAGCGTCGCTACTGATGTGAACTTTATCCAACCCAAAACTGGTTTTGGGTTGGATAAGCCTCCACAACTTCTTAACGGTTAACACCAATTCCTCTGTACAGGGGAACACCAAATTCTGCAAAAAAAATAAATAAATAAATAAATAAATAAATAAACAAAAACAAAACAACAAAAATTAAAATAAACCCATGAGTAATTCAAATACATCTATTTCTTCAGGTGGATCCAAATAATGTTTCTTTGTGTTTCTGAAGGTAAAAGTTTAGAAATCTTTGTGATGGGTTTCATTTTATAACTGGCTTTTTCAAAATGAAATAGAGCAATCCATAGAGACCATATATCAGCTTCTACTTCCACTAGCGGGGATCAATGCTCATTTTGAGAATGGATAATTTAAGGTCATTTTGTGTAATCTATTCTCGTACAATCATATTCAGTTATGGGACTCAGTAGTCGTATATCTCAGCAAGAGAGATATTTTTGATATGAAGGACCATAATCTCTCATATTTTGAGGAAAGGGGACAGAAAAACAATTAATGGAGTTGGGGTAAAATGCTAATTGCTTCATAAAATGCTTTTTTTAAAATCCCAAATTATAATGCATTTAAATGAAAGGCAAATTAAATGGAATAGCCTTATTCAATTTGTATTTACATTTAATTAAATAAAATGTAAGAATTGCTACGGCTTGTTTTATCCTCATGATGCATCTAAATTGTGGTTCAGAATATCAAACGGGTGAACTGTGCTCTGTGCCAGATGCATGCATTCACTCTAGAAACTACAAGGTGTTCCAGATCCACATAGGTGCCAGTGTGAGCCATTCATTTGTGCAGTCTATGAATCAGACCCCCCCTCCTTTTTATTTTATTTTATTTTATTTTATTTTTTATTTGACTCCTAAAAAAGCAGCTTGCTACTTCACATATCAATTTGACCTTTGAAAATCTCAGTATGCAACATCACAGTCTCAGAGATTTTCTCTTGTTTTCAAATTGGTCAAACTCATCTTGCCTTTGAGGAATCAAACATAAACAATGTGCAAGTGACAAAAAATTTATATTAACCTAACACTCACCACTTTGAAGATCTTTGGGAGATTTGTTTTTAAACGGCGACACAGACAATGCAGAAAAGCAGCCGTGACTACAATGACTGTACATGTGTGAAGCAGCAAAATTCATGAGATTTCATTTCTTTTATTATAAAAAGCAGGCAGTGCAATTGAATCAACTGAATGCAGTGATGGTTGATTTTGTCAAGAACAAAATTTACCGTGATCACCTTTGAGAAGCAAATGAAGAAAATATTCAGAAAGAGAAAAATAAAAGGTGTCATTGTTCTTTCGTTTTAAAAGTTACTGCTTAAATGTGGCCGCTCCAAGATAAAAGCATAAAAAGTGACACTTTAGATCAGAGGTCAGCAACTCCAATCCTCGATTGCCACTGTTTTGCAAAAAACACTTTAATCATCAACATGTCAGCAAGTTTTACAAAGGCCTGGTTAATAACCATTCATTTGACTCAGGTGTCTCCAACAGTGACACTGGAGCACTGGAGTTGCAGACCCCTGCTTTACCTCTAATCTAATTCAATGCAACCCTTTTGTTTTAGTTCAGAAACTAAAGCTGAGCTTCTCTGTTATCACCTACCAGAACAGACTTTTTTGTAGTTCTTGTTTTCCTGCGGATGCCCCGGAAGGCGACACTGGAATCGATACTGCCAGAACTCGGCGAACCAGGGGTTCCTGGTGTTCTTGTTGATACGCAGCTTCAGGTAGTAGTCGTCGAAGGACTTTACGACCTCCGACTGCAGCTTCATGGTGATTCCTCCCTCCGCCTCCTCCTCGTAACCCTCCACCACTTCGTAACGGTCAGCCCATCCGTCGCTGCAGTGACATGCAAATAAATGAAAAAAAAATACTTAAATATAAATCATAGTCATCAAGTTAATTACGATAATTATAGACAATAAAGCATCGACAGAACAGTAAGAAGTCACCGCAGACAGTAATGACAGACTTTGCTTGTCACTGTCAGTTCTCCTTTTAAAATAGATTCTTGTTGGGTGTAATTTGCGATTAGTATCAGATTGATACAAGAACAAACATTTGCAAGAGCTCAGAAATGTATTCCTTCATTCGCTCACTCATTTTGCCAATGCAGTGTTTGGTAACGCAGCTCTGTCCTGGTTTTATTCACAATGCTTTTGGTAGATTGATGGCTCAGTTATACCAAGTAATCTTAAAATTGATATATCAACATACTGATGATGTTTTGCTTTAAAGCAGCTCTCAAAGAGGATTAAAAAATAAAAAGATCATTCCCGTATTTGTCATTTGAAGGTCATGAAAAGCACTTAAATGAAGTTTTGTTAATGTGTATATATTTTGGGTACAGTATGCCCACAGCAGGAACTTGATACTTACTAGTCCTGTATAAAAAGATAACTAATTAAGCTTGTGTTTTTTTTTAACTATTTGACATGAATCCTTGTTTTAGGTCAGTTAGGAAGGAACTTGTATAATGTTTTTTGGTTTTATTAAATCATTATTTCCATATGAAGATGATATGATGTAAAACTTGTGCAGACATGTCTGAGTTTGACAATCTGCTGCAACAATCTTTAAGTCAAGAAGACGGAAATCTCACTGCCTCAGCTGTTACTGTTGGTTTTAGAAAATCTTTCTTGCTGGTTTGTTTGCTTGCATAATCCAGTGTGCCTGAACGTCTATCCTATCAAGCTCATTTGGATATATCTGGCCAGTGGGCTCAAAAAGAAATGAAAAACATCGGTGAAAGTGACACCGAAACACAAATGAACAGATGAACAACGCCGCACAGGGCTACCTTTTTTCTCACAGTCTGAGCCAGAGAGTTTTCAGCTCCTTGACTCCCTGTGTCTCTCTGTCATCCTAATGTTAGCTCCAGGCTCCTGCCTTGAAATACCTGTACCGTCTACAGCTGCAAACCAATTAAGTGCAACTCACCATGGAACCAATTACCTCACACGTTGTTCCGGGTGATGGATAAGGACACAAACATGTCTCTGTGAGTTCAGCTCAGAGTCTCTGACCTTTTTGTCTACAATTACTGCCAGGCAGGAAAAAGGAGACAGTCAAACTAATTGGCGAGATTGTGTGGGAGACGCATTGAAGCCAAGTATGGACCTTATCAAAGCAAAAGCCATGCATATATTTGTTCAGCTGGAAAAGGGAAAAATATGGAAATTATTTTAAAGGTAAAGCTCAGGTTGTTCAGAAGTTGACTCTGGTGTCTGATCCTCTGATCTTTTCTTCTTGTTAAAAACTGAACTACCACGGTTGATCAAACTTTTATTAAATATACTCTGTTGTCATCGCACTGTGCAAGATCAGAGACACATTATCAAATGACATTTATGAAACCACAAGAATACTGGCCAATCCCAGAACAGAAACAGTTGGGTTTGGTCAATCTGATGGCTTAAAACATTTACATTTATAATGTTCTTTTTTATTCACAACCTTCAGTGAAACAGTGCAATTTCACAAGCCACACATTGAGCTAACAGTTACTTTACCTGTAGAATTAATAAATCCCTCAACAAACAAAAAAATTAATTGATAAATTATTCTAAAAAGAGTAACAAAGATATATTTAATTATTTGGAACTTTAGTAAACCCTTCTGAGAGAAAAAATGGTGAAAACATGAAACAGTAGTGAACCTTTCAAATTTTCCACTGATGACTAATTCAGCATATATGTACTGCTTTAGAATGCAATTAGGTATGTTAACTATGTTCCAGTCAAAAAATCTTGCAGCTTTGATCTTGGGGGGAAAAAAACTCAATCCAGCATCTACAAGACCAAATCACAATTCAGTAAAAAGTTAGACTGTGACAAGACCGAGGCTTTGAAAATGTGGCCTCTGACTGGTCTACAATGTGACAACGCTGATGTATGTGCCTACATAATAACATCCATCCATCCACTTTCTTACACCCTTATCCCATTGGGGTTGGTAGGGATGCTGGTGTCTATCTCCAGCTGTCAACAGGCGAGAGGTGGGGTACACCCTGGACAGGTCGCCAGTCTATCGCAGACATATCAACACAGGGTTTCACCCAGAAAACTTGCTAAGCCCAGTGGTTGGGGCGCTAGGGCAGTCATTCATTCAGCGGCCTAATGTCATGTTTTTGAGTTAAAAAGTGTTTAAAGTTGACAGGAAATTTGAAAATATCACTTGATAATTATGTGTTATTGTAAGATTAATGCTTGAATACCAACTATAAAGTCTTAAAAAATGCAAACATGCAAAAAAACTAAAAAATAAGCCGTGCTTAGCCTGGTGGGGGCCCAAGTAAAGCCTGGTGGCCCGCCAGGCTTGTAATACACTGTAATATGTATATCTTATATTAAACCAAAAATCATAATGGGCTAAGCATTAACTTGTTGTCAAAATGGTCAGCAGCCAGACAAGATCTAATCAAATAGTGTTTATTGCCTTTAAAGTTTAGTGTAACACTCATTCTATAAAATAGCATAACCTTGCATAATCCTACTGTGTTCTTAAATGCCAATAAATAATCTCTGTGGATGAGAGATTTCCTGCATTTCTGCTGACTGTTTAAAAGGAGAGTTGATGTGACTCACCACTAGAATTCTCCAAACTGAGTTAAGACTCAGAAACATGTGAATGTCATTGGGTCATTAGTCACATTTCCTTCATTTTCTCTGAGTCAATACCACGTCTGTCACTCTTTCTCTTCTTCAGTACAAATGACACAAAAACAAGCCTCATGTTATCATTTAAAAATGTAAAGCACACCATAAACATGCTAGCGTGAAAGGTTAAAAGCATTTAGTAAAGTCTGCGCTTTGCAATTTCATGTTTTGGTCTAAGTAAAGAGAAGGAAGCAGGCGGTCCTAAAATAAAGACAGTGAGCGAAAGAGAGGCAGGAGTAGTGCTGTTCAACACTCCACATGAATAATTCACAGTGCACTGAAGACATGCCTGACTGTGTCTCACAGTGCAGTTTGTGATAAAGTGAAATGACATTTCTTTCTTCTCACACTTCTCTCTTTGAGAATATTCCTGTCTGGCAAAGGTCCAAACAGCTCATCAAAGCTCAACATGCCCCATGTGGGCTGCCTAATGGGACCAAATCTGATTTACTGTCACCTCAATGTTCTGCACCTTCGCGCTGCATATTTGAATGGTCCATCGTTACATAAATGCGGTTGGGCAAACCAGAGAAACACCTGTTTGAACAGATTAAGTGTGGCATTAGCGACGCAGATGGTTCCACGATGACAGAGAGCCAGAAGGTTTAAAAATAAGCAATCTTGCCGGAAAGGATCACAACTTTTGATACTTCAGATATTGTAGAGCAAAAATATATTGCTATGTAATGGGAGCTTTTCCACCTTTTTCCATTTTTGACCTGAGTTGTTGAAAAGGTGAATTCATTTTGCACCTTTAGTTTCTAGGTTTGTCAAGGAAAAGAAGAGGCTGAACTGGATAACTGGGAAATGGAAATATATAATTGTAATTTCACAGCCGACATGCCAGGAATGGTGTCAGAAAGCGTAAGTGAAGATTTCTGGATGGAAGCGATGTGTAACAGACCACAGTGTTTGACATTCAAACCAGGCAGAAAGTGAAAAGATATGGTGCATCTGTTGAAGGTCATGCAATGGTTTTGTGAACATGCTTCATGAACATATAAGACAGCATAACAGCATCATCAAGTGCACATGTGTTGACTTATAATGTGGTCAAAAACAGGAACATTTAATAGATAATCTGTAATTAGCTGCATTATAGCTCCTTCAGCAGAAAAAAAATGTGTTTAAATCATTTAAAATGGATGAAGGATAACATTTGACTTAGATAATTAGTTTTTTTCACATAATGAATAAATCCTGATTGTCCTCTTTGCAGTTTGCCAAAAAGAAATTATGCAACCAGATTATGTAACAGACTACTTTTGTCAAAAACAGAAGATATCTTAGAATGGTAAGAGTTTGTCGTGCATTTGAGCATCTTTAACTAAGCCTGATTAGTGGGACAACGGGGTAAAAATTCACAAAAGGCATATCTAGTTGACGTTTTTTAAATGTCTCATGTTATTCCTTAAAGTCAACCCTGAGCTCAGTTTCATCTGGTACTTGATAGATTTACTGACACATCATCATGTGCGCTGTTGCTTAGATGAGAAAACACATGTCAGCAGCTTTGGTCATTTCACAGAACTGCATGAAAAATGTGGGAATAGGACTCTGTCAGATGATCTGGTTCCAGTTTGAAAGTACACTTGTATATTTATAAAATCATGAATTAATTGGCAGGGAAGAGATTTAATCACATGCACCGTTTTCCTTGGAGGATGACTGAGAAGAGTTGCTTTAGAAAAGTGGGATAGGAGAGTGAAGAGTTCCTAAATTTGCTGTGTGGATTTAAAAATAACAAAACTTGTAATCATTCATAAATTGGAACAATAATTAGGTTATTGTTAGTGGGAAGTATAGATGCCAGTTTTAAAGTCCCTACACTGGCTCCCTGTAGCTCAAAGAATAGACTTTAAAATACTGTTGTTAGTTTATAAATCACTGAACGGCTTACCACCATTGGCAAGGCCTAACAAAGGAACATTAAATGCATAGAATGCTCAAATAAATAAACACAGAGGTTTTTTAAAAAGGCATGATGCTAAAGTTGTGGTTTTATCTTTAAAGCATGTGGTTTCTTAAATGATGGAGCGTCAGAATCATCATGTTAGAATCATCTTGCCAGAAAACTTGAACTACACCAATAAATAATATGTTTTTCAAACATAGCAAAACAAATGCATGCAACATCGTCTGTACAAAGGCAGTTAACATGTATTCATCTGAAGACTCCACAATCAAACATATCATCCCACTTTTTGTAGTTTAATTTTTATAAATTTTTCTGCCTTGTAGTAAGCACAGCTCTCTTGAGGTGATGCGTCGGCCCAAAGTGGTCTATGGAAGCCATTTTATTAATTCATCTTGTCCCAGTTTAGGTTGAGAGATCAGTGTCCTGAGCGTTAACAGGAAGGACCACAAGGGAAGGGTCTTTTTTTCTTTTTACTACAAAAGGATTCAGTTCACTTCTAAATCCCTTCACATTTATTTCCCAAATGGTTCTAAAAGATATTAAAATATTGAAAGCAACTAGTTAAATTTTTTAGTGCTGCTCTTCTTAAACTAGGTTAAGTTCAGGTGAAGTTTACATTTTCCTGTTTGCCTGTAAACTCCAATTTAGTTTTACTAAAAAGCTTTTAAGACCCGACTATACGTCTTAAAGAGTGAACTCTTAAATAACAATCAAATAAAGGACCATTAATTAATTGTTCTGTATATCTTACAAAAATATAATCTACATTTCATTTCAAAATTCAGGTAACAATAAACTTGGGAATTTCAACATCTACTGCACTTCAAAACATTTCAGAAAATTTGTAGTTAAGTGATAGCACCCAGAATGTTATCAGTGAAATGTCGGGGGGGAAAAATACCTACTCTACAGCAAAAAGGTGATGGCATCATAAAAATGTCTTGTGTGCATTTTTGCCTCACTTAAATGTTTCAGATCAAATAAATATTTACATCAGACCAAGACAGCCTGAGTAAATTAGTTTTTAAATGTTCTGCACTGCGAACCAACAATCAATAAACATGTCAGGAGTTCATGGCTGGAGAGTCTTATGCAGATCCCGGCAGGATGTTGGTATAGGACAGAATTTGCATTGAGTTTTCCAGGTCATAACATCCCCAGAGAATCACACCATCAATACCATGTTGGACTGCCGGGACTTTGCTCTTTTTCTGAAATGCTGTTAGTGTTACGCCAGAGGAAACACGGTGAACACTTTCCAAAATGTTCTCCTTTTGCCTCATCTGTCCACAGAGTATTTTCACAGAAATCTTGGGGATCATCAAGATATTTTCTGACAAACGTGAGACATACACAACATTTTGCTATGTCTCTTGTTCTGTGTTAAACCAATAGGGACTACAATGCTTTAGATTCTGGTCCCTAAGCCCAGTTCTAAGATGCTAATATCCTGCAACTTTTAGATGCATCCCTTCTCCAGCACAACAAACCTAGAAGCTGCAGAACAGTAAGTTTCCAGGAGTAAACCTAAACACTTCTGCTTTTGTCACCTCCTGGAAACCCTTTGATATTGCTCCTGAAATATTTTTGTTGTGTTAGGGACTCCTGGGAAGTTTCACTTTTGTTCCATTTGTTCTCCATTTGTTAATGGATTTCTCAGTGGTTCAGTGGAGTCTTAAAGCCTTATAGATGGCCTTGTAAATCTTGGATTACAAGGTCACATTAGATAGTTTTTTTTCCTCTGAATAAATTAAAAGCATCATTTGAAAACAGTGTTTTTGTATTTACCTAGATTATCTGATAAAAAATATATATTGGATTATCTGAAATATTTAAGTGTAATATCAAACATAAGGGAAATTAGCAAAGGGAAAATACATTTTCACGTCACTGTAGATGTGACTACCTGTATAGATTTTTTTGAGGTACATCCATAGCCATCTTTCTTTATTGCAAACTCAATGCTCACCTTCTCTTTTCTTTCCTTTCAGTTTTCAGATCTTTTCAAATGGCTTCATTCATTTGTTGAACACACAAGGTCGACACAGAATGTAAAAACATCTAAGACTTTCGCAATTTTGGACATGTGCCATTTAAAAATTCAACTAAATATGTAAAAAAAAATTGTTCGGTTCAGTTATATTGTTCTGCAGAAAAGCCTTGCACCCACGCACTTTGTTCTAGTGGCCTCTGTCTGCACAAAAAGCCTTACAGCTTCCACTAATCAGCTTGTGACAGCTATGTCCAGATGCGAGGCCAGGGAGCTATTTTTGATCCCTTCAATGCCGTGGAGCCATATCCTTGTACTTGGAGCACAAGGCATCAATTAGAAAGATAGATGCCCTTGACAATGTGTGGCTGATCTCAATTAACATCACAGTTGTGATAAAAATATCCAGGTGCAGCACATTGTTCTCTACAAGTGAAGACAAATAAATTCATCAATCTTCACCAATTAAGATTCAACTGTTGTATTTAGAAACAATTCCTTTACTGTAATGCATTCCTTACTTGTAGATGCATATTTTTACTTATTAATGGAACATTTTCAGCCATGTCTGCTGAGAAAGAGCCATTGTGTTGACAGAGCGCTTAACAGATCTGCAATCCGATGATCACACCAACTTTGTCAAGAGGTCAAACAATGTCTCCATGGAGACTGTGGTGTAAGCATCACACAAGTTAATTTTTGCTTGTTTTTTCATGCTTTGGTTCAAATAAATTCCTCTCTGCAGACATAAACTAGAATGATTTTCATGTGGAATGCCACAGAAAAATCTCAAAGCACCTAAGTTTCCTACACATAGGAAATTCAGTGTTAATGAACTGGTATGAAGCGGTTTGTATTTTTGTTTTCAGACAAGTCTTAAGAGAAGTAAGCAAAATAAATGGAAATAGTACACTTAACCCATTAACACATGTCTGTGTGAGGTATAGAAGAATGTGAAACAGGGAAATTAGAAACTAAACTGTGTTTGTGGCAGTGATAATTGAATATCAATACAAAGTCCTGCCAAAGTTTGACCCCTTATATTGTGTTCATAGGTGTATAACGTGGCAGAAAGGTCACTAATGTTAAAAGAGTGTTTTGTCTTCCAAGGCTTCTCAAGGCTGACATATTTACGAAGTTGATCGACGCATGGAGATTGTATATCTTTTTTTCTTTGACAAGAGTTTGTAAAGTAGCAGGACTCAAACTGCATAATTTTACATTTTCAAAAGTGCTGAGGTCAGAGCCTTTATAATTTTTTTATAATTTGACTGTTCAAGGACATTCATTCTTCAAACCTATCATAAATCATAAACTGGAATCTCACAATGTATTGTAGACACTTTAATATTTATTGAGTACCATATGTTCTTCTACTGCTCCAAAACTAGTATCTTTAATCTTCACAGAAATGTGCAGCAGACATGTAGGTGAAAGACAAATAATCATCAATAATCAAAAACCCTTAATGTTTATGAACTTCATTCTGATACCTATTTTGTAAACTACTGGATTAGTAAAATATGTATCCTATAAAGCTTTTATTATTTTAGCTAATGAAGTGCATATTCGTACGATTCTTAAATTGAGTTATGTAACAAAAACATTTTGATCTTTTAATTATTTCAAAAATAATTTTGTTCTGAATATTTTGAAACATTTTATCGAGGAGGGTTGATTGTGCTTGGTTAAAAAAAAACATGTGCAGAGCTGCTTGAAAAAGAGACCCATTTATTTCATCATTACTTTCAGTGCTATTGACAGAAGGAGCCTCTCTCTTTGCTCATTCCCTGCTATTTACCAAATAACTCATGTCAAGAAGCCAAGAGGGAAAATTTGACATCCCTAGTGCTCTCCTTGAGATGGAGAGAAGATGAGACACACAGAAATGACTAGATAAAGGCAGTAAAATGTATCCATTCAGAAACGTTTCTTTTCCTATAGCCCTAAACATTTTATGATTCAGTCTTGGAGGAAAACGCCAATCTCCTCTTGCACACACAAAAACAAAAAATCAATGGTACAGCTGAATGCAGCTGGTACATACAGCTCAGATTTCCAGCTTTCTCTTTACAGATAAAGAGTCGTGCAAATCGTAATGACGGGTGTCAAGCGAGTCAGTGTCCTTTATGACAGACTAAACAAGACCAAAGTCTTGAAAATTGGACCCCGACCAAAAAGCCACGCATGTAGGAGAAGGAGAGAATTGAGCACTACATGTGGAAAAGCAGCTTATGCAAATGGTGTTTGGTAATAACAGCACTGGAGTGGCATTAGAGAGAGAGAGAAAATGAATGCTTCTAATTGCAAGAGAGCAGGCAGGCAAATGAGTGGGTGGATTCACTGCATGCCACCATTCAGAAACTTGGTGGTGGGGAAGCGGCAGAGGAAACAATAACAAAGGCCACTGCACAGATAATGTATAGCTGGTTTTGAAAAGCTGCACAAACTAAAGCTCAGCAGACAGACGTGAATACCGCGATCATTTCTTTTCAGAATGGAGCGGGTGGAAAATTATTATTCCGATTCAGAGATTCCTTGTAACATTTTGAACGGCAAAATAAGCCTAATGGTGTTGGCCCCAGGGAACACTATTTAAATATTTGTTAAGATGCAAAAACATCTCAGTAAAATATGAGACAGATAATCTGTGAAAAAAAGCTAGTTCCTCTGCATTCTCCCTGTGGACTTGCTGTCCGCTGCAGAAATACACTAGTCTGCCTGAAACAACCAATCAGAGCCAGGAGGAGGGTCTTAGTACTGTTGATCATCCTTGTGTACATGCTGCTCACAACCTCTCTCTTTCTCTTTGCTACGCTACAGTTGGGTTCACCAAAACAGAGGCTTCCATGAATGTTCAGGCTAGTTAGCATAGCTACAGTTTTCCTGGAACAGTAAGCTGTTTCTATAGCATTAGCACATTTAGTAGCACATACACAAGCTTGATTGACAGTGCTAACATGCTCCTCCTGGTTCTGATTGATTGTTTTTGACTGGGAGCAGTGCATTTCTTCAAAAAGCAATAGCAGCCCTGGGAGGAGGTGGAGAAGCGCAATCTTTTAAAAAAAACATTTGTTTCACATTGCTCTGTCACAACTTAACATTTTTAGTTTTAAAGTTACATATGATTTAATTACTCCACAAATCTGATCTAAATTATATTCACGTTTGAGGTTTTTATTTGTTCATTTTCCTTCCACTTCAGAAAGTTGCACTTAAAGTTCAAGGAGCTTGTGATATTTTCGCCAGGCACTGTTCCCTGTATAAGGGGAAAAAATGAACACTTAGCTAACTAATTTAGTTTGATAATATGCTTTACAGAGCTATAGCTTATAGTCTCAAAGGACTCACATTTGGTGAAGACGCTGATATATGAAAGAAACAGAATCAAGTTTGAACTGTAACAATGAACACTGGGAACCATTGTGCATGTTGCTTTGGCACATAGCTAACAAGTGAAAACTCTGTGGCCATCTGCACCATCACTCTCTGAGTAGCTCACATTTCTTGTCGAAGTTGGTCTTTCATTCATACAAAGCATAGTAGCCTCATTGACCTGCTGAAAAAATAAATTAGTAGGCTACAGATTTTGTCCAGAGCTGATATTCCGGCCTTTCATTAGCAATGCAGTTCATCTGGAAGGTCATCGCACTGATATTTCTACATTTCTTTTGTAAATTTGTATGAGTCAAGTATAAATTAATATTCTTGATTGCTGAATGGGCCGGGTCGATCTGAAATTGTCTGAAATTGATATCCACTTTTTCATTTAAAATGTTTTTCAGTCAGTCCATACAACTAGACCTTTTTTGGGGTCTGTTTTTTTTTTTTTTGTTTACACCCCCTCAATTAATTCCTGTACAGGAAAAATATATATAATAAACTGCCATTTAAGGTTTGCATGGTGCATAAAAACTGCCCACGGTGGAACTGCAAGTTTTGGGTTTGGATTGTTGCTGCTAGCATTTTCCACTTTCCCTGCAAAGCAAAAAACAAATTTCTAGTCTGCTGGGAAGCATTTAATCTTTGAAAACAACTGAAAGCCACAGATGATAATCTAACAAAATCTCCATCCTCAGCTCTCTTATCTCCTTCCAATTTCTCTGTTTCTGTCAACTTGTTTTGTTTTTCTTTTTTTATAATCTATTTTTAACATTAGTTACTCTGCAAGATCTCTCAATCTGAAAAGTTCCAAATCCACACCTGAAGAATACCGATATTCATCTTCAATTAGTCTTAAGAAACCACCCACAGTCTTCCACATATGTGAATCAAGTCAGTTTAATGCCTCTGCACTGTTTTATTTATTAAAACCATCTACAAAACACATATCATGATATAATGGATCACACAGAATAAACTATCTAGATCCTCTCCTTTACTGACCTGTCAGTGAAAGCATAATCCTACCACCACCATGCTTCACCAGGGCAATCGCTTTCTTTCTTTTATCAATGACTTTATTCTTGCCCTGCTTTGATAAAGGTCATGTGTGTGGACTTTACCATCATGGGGATACTGACTTTTTCTCCCACTAATGCTCTACTTGTCATGATTTGTGTTATTCCGTGTGTTTATTTTAAGTTTCTTTGTTTTCTGAGTCTCCATTTTGTCCTGTCTTCCCCTTGATTGTTCCCAGGCGTGTCTCATTCCAAGGTGTGTCCCGTCCCCTTATTACCTCCTGTGTATTTAATGTCACCTGTGTTTCTGTGTCTTCGTCGGGTCCTTGTCTAATGTGTTCTCAGTCTGTCGTCAGCTGTCCATTCGTGTACCAGTCGCTACCTGTGTTGAGCCCTTGTCTTCCTCAGCAGTGCTGCCTGGGTTTTGGACTTTGGAGTATTTTTTGTGACTTATTTTTACGATTAAACACCATCATTCATTTCTCCTGGGTCTACAGCGTCCTGCGTCACCACCTACACCCACAATTTATGACACTACTTCCCCAGCTTGGTAGACTTGCAGTTGTGCAGTACAATTTCCATTTTTAGATGAGAAACATCCAAAGCTTGAGACATTATTTTATAGCCTAACTGTTTAACAAACTTCACAACAGGTATATCCATAACATTTTTTGTCTTTTCCTTAGACCTAATAATGCTATTGCTACTTTTATGTTTTTCAGCGAAGCTATCTATAAGTAAAAAAGTTTGAAAATGTATATATATATATTTTTTATTTCTACATTGTGCTCTTCCATTGAATTAGAACATAAACATTGGCGTTTGTAGTTTTAAGGTGACAACATTGAAAAAGGTTCAAGTGTCATGATTATATGTAGGGCACAATATGTTGGGAATGGAAGTTCCTCTTTCTCTGTTCAAACCACACTGATAGCTGGTTTCTATGCTTGGAGTCATAGAGAAACTGAGAGAGCTGGCTGAGACAATCATCGCTAAAAACATGGAAAAAGAACCAGAAGAGACTCCCAGCCACAGAGAAGCAGAGTGGATGGAAAAGGTTGAAATCAAGGGATGAAGTGGGTCGAGGATGACGCCACATACAGCCCTCGTCTGAAGAGCAGGTTAGATGAACAGCAACAACAAAAAGCTCTCAGATTCAAACCACTCACATGTGCCCACTTGCTGTAGTGTTTTTGTCTGCCTCTGAGGGGTTCTGATCATCACAGTGTACGAGATGAGGATGAAAACCACCACACTGATAGCATACGATGATTTCACCCTGATGCTCTGAATCAAAGCTTTTATGCTGCTTTATTTGGTGTATTGCAATTTCTTGGCACAGCAGCAGTTGAAATAATGTGAAAGAGATACAAGCTTCAATATAAAATCTCTTTTTATGGGTTGTGAAGCAAAAGTTGATTATTGGTTTAAGGCTGGGACCCTTTTGTTGCTAGCATTGATCCAAAACATTTCATTTTCAATAATTGCCTATATGTAAACTTGATCTGTTGTTTGCAGTGCTCTCAGCACAGAGTTGTACATTACACATCCTAAGTAAAATAAGATTGTTAAGATCAAAACTACATTGATTTCACATCTCAGTTGCTCTACAAAAGTTCAAAGCTTAAAATGACCAGCTTTCATACTCAAGGCAGTTTCTGTGATTCTGGAGTATGAAAGGAATCACTTGTGCACAATCCATCTACTCTCATGCATGAAGCAGCAGGATTAAAATTTTCATATCATCCACCATGTTTTCCTTATTTCTGGCATTATCAGACAAAATGATAGGAACTCACTATTTGGCCATTTCCTGTCTGCTTAGCATTTCCTCAAAAGTTTGCTCATAAGATCTCCAGTATGAACTCCATAATGCCAGTCTATCAGAAATAAATCTATCCAGAGCACATTGAAGCTCAGCAATGATATCAGGCAAATCACCAAAAACCAAAAACCAAATACCTGTAGCTAAGTCAACAGCATTAGCATCAGATAGCAAATCCTTCAATGCGGGAGTGCTTTAATACCTTTCCACTTGGAAAGGTGACAAAAACCTAAATTCCTCTCCACATTGATGAGTTGTTCATCCAGTGTACAAACATTCCATTAAAGGGTGTTGCCAAACCTTAATTTTAAGAGTTGAACAAGTAGTTTTCAGCCTGTGGCTCTTCCAGTTCAAAAATATCCAAACCACTAAGGTTGCTGGTGCTCACTGAGCTGCTTTCATTTGCTGTTTAAAAATAGTTTCAAAGCACAGACATGTTTCGTGAACCAGGTTTGCCTGATTGAAGTAGTGATTTGCCCTTACTTTTTGAGCTGATTTTTTATTATTATTACAAGCATACTGGGCTGTTATTCATTTACACTCTGTGTTGTCCAGCTGCTAATTTATCTGTTTATGTGTGTGCTGTCAAGTGAAAAGTGGTCTCCAAGGGCTTTTACACCAAAAAGCAGCAACTGGCTACAACTGGGAACAAACCATATCAGGAGACATAAACTGTGACAAAACAGCACTTTCACATATAGCTGTAAGATTTTACCATTGTTTCAAATGTTCCTATATCCAAAATTATTCATTAAAACTAAAAAAATCCGGTCTTAACTTAGAATGTTGGACTTTTTTGCCCCTTTACCAACTGTATGCTTTCAGTCTGAATGTCCCTTGTTGCTTTATGCAAACGTAACATACAGAACAAGCCAAAATGCACATGCACACATCATGTCAAGAGGCTCCCTGAAGGGTGAAAGCATAAATTAGGAAAACAAGCTCCTGTTGGTGAGCTAATACCTACCTGGCAGCTTTATTTGGCCACACACATGGCATAGCGTCTGTGCTGGTCCAGACTTGCTCTGTCATTTACACACTCCTTTCTAGCTCCTTTTATTTTCTGTGACCTAGAAGTACTTCTTCCTCCCATGGAGACTTCCACAAAAAGCTAAAAAAAGATTCACTTTTTCCTCTCCTATGGAGGAAAGAGAAAGGGACACATATGGGAGCGAGTCTTAGAGTGTCGTTACAATAGATAATTTAGATGCTATTCAAAAAAAGGAAGACTGCCCTGCTAAGAACTAAGATATGCATGGTTGCATTGGATATAGAAATATAAACAGGCAGCTAAGAACGCCGATTGAGTCCCCTTCAGTTCTGCTTATGGGAAATAATACAGGCCTTGAGAAAGGCATAATCAAAGACGAAGACAATGACAAAAAGATATTCTTCAACATGAAAGGTTTGGATTAGATCAAGTGATCTCTATCTGCCTGGAAATACTAAGCATAATTAAAACTCTCTATGAAAACATTAATCCTGATTCTCATCTAAATGATAATTTAGTTTTAGACAAGGTCCAAGAGCCTCACTCTTTTATAAAACATGATGAATAAGAAGTTAGGGTTTATGTACAGGGCAGTCTTCATGGGGAATGAGATTGTATTCTGCAATAAGCACCTATTCTTACTACCCCCTACTTCCATTAAGTTAATGGAACCCAGAATTGCCAACTTTGGTTTTCTTCAGTGTTTATCTCCGCCTCAGTCCCTAGCTACCTACAAATATCTGAAAACATTGTTATGTTTGCTCTAGTGTTTCTCCCCCACCTCCCTTTTATAAGTTCAAGTCATGGCAGCATGCCTGCCTGTTGGAGTGCAGATGTTAAAATTAATTTACTTTTTTCTTTCCTTCTAAAAATCAAAACTTAATTATCTTATGTTAAACAGAGAGCCTCAAAAAACTCTAACTGGTTTCACACTGACAAGATATTCCCGATTTTTTGAATGAGAATCGCTAAAATGAAACAGAAAATAATGTTCTGCTCTATTCACAGCATGGTGTTGTAATCCACGTAGTTTTTATGTTCTGCAACATGGCATCTAATTTACTCATAGCATCTAGCAGAAGAATCTTAGATTAGAAAATTAACAGCACAAGAAAAACAAACTCAAACCACTGCTTGTCTGTCTTAATGACAGACAGCTAAAACCACAGTAAAACAACAGCATCGCAAAAACTTGAAGTTTGTCCCAAGTTGATGAAAAAGCAACAACCAAGGTGGTCAATAAAGCTGCCAAGAGGCTGACAGTATCACCAAGAAAACTGAAGAAATATCTGTCAAGTACTGGCTGTGTTCTTCTGCATGAGACAACAAAATCATCCTTTGTGTCTATTTATCTGAAAAGAGAGGAGGGCTTTAAAGTTGAAATCTTTTCTTACAAGTGAAACATCAAGAATTATCTAAAGTTTCCCTAAGCTTTGTGGGATAATGTGTCACAATTTGTTGAAACCAAACTTGAACTTTGGACCAAAACTCTACAAGGCAGGTTTGGCATTAAAAACAATATTAAATCACTATAAAAAGAACATTATTCACACCCAGGATGAATATATCGGTAGCAGCATCACAATCAGTGGCTTTCAATGTAATCTCAATGTTGTATCTTTATTTGTTTTTTGTTCTCAGCAATCTAGTAAGAGCAAGGATAAATCCAATCAATTTTTTTTTATTTAAACATTATTTTACCAGGATTTAAAAAAAAAACCCATAGAGATTAAAAACCTATTTTTCTGGCCAAGAGGCAACAACAAATACAACACAGAAAACTAAAAATGACTTAAAGAAAAGAAATGTAAGATTTTAGAATGGCCAAGCCACAATCTAAAACTAAAATGGACGGAAAAATTGTAGCCATGTGAACAGGGTTATGGACAAAAGATGTGCGCACAATCCCCAACATTTGAGAACTTTTAAGAGGCAGATTGGTGTGAAATGCTGTCTAATTCTCTCCAAAGTAGACTGAGCCATGAAAGTAAACCAAAAGATGCTTTAATGAAGTGAATAAATTTAAGGGTGTGCATATTTATGCAACAAGGATGTTGCCGTTTTTCTTTTTTATTATTATTTTAGCAGATTTGTTTGCGTTTCCATTGAATTGTGTGGGATAAATAACCATGTCTGTGGGGGGAAAACATTTGAAAAGATCTATCAAGGTTCCACTTTCACAAACCACCCCATCATTTCAACCTAGCTTGTGAATATGATGCTAACGCACCCAGTCACTGCTGTGACTGACAACAGCAAGTATTTATGCAAATAAATATTTACATTAAAAAAAAAGCTTAAATTAATTGTGAGATAAAGCTTAATTGGATATCCAATTAAGAGGAATTTCTATAATTCAAGTGTTTGATCCAAATGAGTCAATGCTGAAACAAAATCCAACAGCTGCATATACAGTATAAGAACATCTACCCTAAAGAGGCCAAGTAGAAATTGGACAAGAAAAATTGACTGTCTATTTGTGCATCTGTGACAGATATGACAATTATTCAATCTAGACAAACATTTCGATTCAGTGCTACTTTTATGTAGTCTAATTCTTTTTGGTTGCCTTGGTGACATGTGCTTTGGAAAGACAAAACAGTCTCTCTTAGACTCCCAGCCTGTTAACAGTCATTGTCATCCAGCAAGATGCTCTGGACTGGTGTGTAAAGAAACATGCAGATACATACAACCGTACCTGCCAACAAGGAGGAATTCCCCACGCACCCTTTGTCGCCTCATAGCCATCAGAAGATTACGGACCGTCATGCCCTCGCAGAAACACACCACCACACGAGCTTTGGGCAGACGTTCCTTTAGTTTCCCCAAAAGGCGATCAAAGTGTTTCTCTCCGGCGTTGCTGTAGATCTTGTCCGAATGGGCGATGCATAGGCCCTCTTGAGAGGCCAGCTCCTTGAAGGCCTCCATGCCGCTCTCCCCATAGTTTCCTGAAGGTGATTAATAAAGCAGACATTAGCTGCGTTTCCATTAACCATAGAATTGCCCAAATTTAAATTACAAAAATAAAATTGCTTAATGAAAACATGTCAATTTTGAGAGAAAAAAAAAAATAAATCAGTTTTTTGATTAAAAAAAGTTTTTTTCCGCCAGGATGAGGTTGTTTTTCAGCCATATTGAAATAGATGTATTTAGCAAAACTGTTATGGAAACAGCTTTTCCGCACCACCCGAGTCACATGATCAACAGCTGGATGTTACTGCTGGCGAAAACAACAAAGAAGATGGCGAGAAGTAGTATGAGGAGGATGTTTGTTTTGGTTTTGGTTTTTTGGACAATGTGCAGCTGGCTCCACCAGAGCTCTCACAACATTGCACAGTTCATGAGAAGTTTTGTGTCAGGCAAACGTGTTGAATGCCCAGCTCATCTGTAAAATCGTCAACTACAATTTCACTCAAAACGCTGCATACATAGTTGCCCCAAAGAATAAGAGGCTTGTCACTCAGACACCTGAGCAAAACGCCGGTGTCTCCTCTGATAACTGATGGATGACAAGCGCTAGAGTTATGGGTGAATTATTCATATAATTAATGTTTACATCCATTTACATCGGTCACGGCCTTGATTATTTTTATGACTTATGCGTGAACAAGCTTATTCACCTGTGATTTTAATTTAATTTCTTAATTAATGGAAACACTGCAATTACAAAATTGTGGGAAGGGGTTCTTATTATTATTGTGGTTCTTATTATTATTGTACATCAGCAGAATATAGACAAAGATTTGCACACATTTGTAATGGAAACACATCATTTTTTACTTTAGAAACTATGTCTGGAAAAAAAATCTCATCTCATAATATTGCAAATGCTTCATGACAGGTGTTGCCATCATTGGCACAACCAGGCCAAGGTTCAGGGTCACATTAGTTTGGATAGTATGTTTTTTTATGTAATAAAAATAAAATAAAACATCTTCTGAAATCTGCATTTTGTACTCTCTGGTGGTTTTAATTTCGAAAGGAAGCAAATAGATTGTCAGAGTACAGTTAACATGTTTTTTTAACAAGCCATAATCTACATATGTAAAAGATAATCAATGTTATGCCTAAGGGACTCCTCTCAGCAGTCTCTCACTGACCCAAAGCTCTGATCCACTGATAATGAGAGTCAGACTTAACTTGCTGCTGATTGCAATCAAGCCCAAAGGGGTGAAGATGACTGTCCTTGTTTAACTCTAAACTGTCACAATCAAGAGCCTGGCAAAGCTGTTTCTACGTCTAAATCTTCTCCTTCCATGTAGACTGCAACGCTGCTCTGAATTGATGAGAAAACCCACAGCTTCTCTTTCTGAGAGCTGGATTACACAGACAATCCAATCGCTTGTGTGCGACAGAACATGTTTTTGCATTTGAACAGACATGTTGTCATAGGGAAATCAGAAGCACCTTGCTGTAAATATGTGAAAACATTTGTCTTGCAGTTGATGAGTAGCCCGATTCTTCAAGGAAGTCTTTGCAGTGTTTTGAATGATTGAGGACAAACAATCATACATCTGCACATGGTGAAGCTTTACATTGCTGCTGAAATAGACATCAGTGTAATTCATTTACACAGGTCCATAATGTGTCCATGTGATGGTTTGCCAATAGTCCTTTGATTAGATTTTCAATTGCCTCTTTTCATTCTGCTGCAGGTAAATGGAAATAATGATATCCAATTATTTCACTCTCTCCATCTCAGCTATGAGACTGGTGGGTGGTGGTGAATTAGCTGACACCTCACAATGACCAAACAACAACAAAAAACCTTCACTAAGCATTCATCACCACAGAGATGATAATCGAAACAGGTAATTTATGCAATTTCACAGCTCTAGCTGTTGCTACAGGCAACAAGCTGCACTTATAACTTGTCTCGGGTGGTGGAGATAGAAAACTGATGAGCTTGAGCCAGTCGTGACCACAAGATGACTAAAGACAAGACAAACAAAAATAGCGCCTTGCAAAAGTATTAACACCACTTTAGTTATGTTACAGCCAAAGAAAGTTGACTACAAATACAAGCCACACTTTACAGATTTTATTTATTATAAAACCTTATGTACTCACTTCACAATTCTGTTCTACTCTCTGCTGGTTTATTGCATCAAAATCCAGTAAAAGACACTAATTTAAGGGTTGTAAATACTTAAATTAGCTCCAAACAATTTCTATCAAGTTTGGAAAAATATATATTTTTTTTTTCATGGACAGAGTATGACTTTGCCTCTCTGGGAATTGAGTTAAGGGTGTTAAAACAAATTTCAATCTCTTTCAGATTGGTCAGAGTAGAACGGGTTGAAGAGATTTTTAAAAAATGTCAACGAATGTCCAAATGTTATCACTGCTTAGGCAGAAGGCAGTGCTTGTAGCTCAGCCAGTTGCAGCAGAAATGTAGAAAAGTTTCATTAAAAAACTGTTATTTATTTCAAAACAAAGGGATTAATTATAATTTGTTGAATTTTTAACAATGTAATAAGCATCTGGCAAATAATTATTGTAATGAAAAATGTTGCTAAGAACATCGCTTGAGTACTTGTGATTTGCAAGTATTCAAATCACAAGTATTCACAAAATAAATCACAAAATAACAGCTTCTGTACCAAATATTGATTTGCCAGTGCTATTCTGTATTGCATTTGATATAAATGATAACTTTTCCTTTATGTCATTGTTCTGCAGTTCCTAAATTTTCTGGTGGCATTCCCAGAGGAGGGTCAGACACCTGATATCACCTATAGTCCTTCAGGTACTACACTTTCCTAACTCCCTTTGCCATTTACCTAATGCCAGCCTGCGCTCGTCTCCCAAACCTAACTATAATAAGACTCTCCAAAGATGTTTTACACTCCCAGCATGTCTGCAGTTCCTTAGAGAGAGATCCTGGTTAATGCAGCCTGTCAGTCATAATTTGGGTGCACATCACTGACTGTGTTTCACCAAGACTTTAATGAAAAGCCACAGACATAATTCATTTCACAGTAATTACTCTGTCTACCCAACCCGCCTTTTTCTGTTATCTCCTGTCTCCACCACAACATAACCGATGTGCTGCAAATGAGGAAAAGTTTTCAAAAAGGTTAGAAGCTAATCACAATGCGAGAATTTAAGTGTATTTATGAGAATTTATGTTTAGCTTATTTAATAGGTATTTGATGAAATCTGAAACAGTTGTATAATTCTTAACCATGTCCTCTCCAATTAAAAATGGAATAAATATTAATGTGTCCATTCTAAAATAGTCACTTATGTTCTGTAGTACAGTTCTGAAACTTGCTGTGGTGGCCATCCTCACAAAGCCAGAAAGTTCACACGTTCTTTTCCGATTAGCAAAGCACATTAGGTGTGAAGTTGTGGAAACAATAGGGGTACTCTTTATGGTCTTAATGTGCAGATGTACATGTGAATGTTCCTGGCAAGTGTGAGACATTGTTACAAAGAAAACAATATCAAGTTCAACCTCAAAAGGTTGACACAAAAAGAACACACTCAGTTGGAGTTTAGAAGAAAAAAAACCAAGTATAAACTGCTCTGGGGTCAGTGCATATTTATATTCCACCATAAAACCCTGAGGACCTGTGAAACCTCAGCAGCATGTGATCCTCGATATGTCAAAGTGTATGACTCTTCTATAAATGTAACAACTAATAAGCTGTTGTGCCACTCCTAATAAAAATAAATGCTTTGATGAAATGGTTAATTGAAGATGCAATCAAGAGAACCTTGGTCACTATAAACTAGGTATTTTGTTTATTAACATGTGGCATGTATTATAAGATCCTTGACTGCAATCCAGAGTTGGTCTGTGTCAGACTTTAAAAAGGTTTTTAGGACATTAACCCAGAACCCTCAGGTTTTGAAACACAAAATATATTTTGAGCATTTCTAAAGTAACATTAGGGTGTTTTACTTTACTTTGGTTCTCATAGATATCACATATTGCCACGGCAACTATTTGAAAGCAATGATGTCATAGTAGACCTACCTCTAACCAAAGTTAACTCTGAGCAGGTCAGACATAACACCAAGCCTTGTGCATGCTTTTTGCCATCTTTGTTTTTGTATATATTTCAGTGATTGTATCACATACAATTAATGATGTATTTATTCATTTCTGTATTCTTATCAATTGAAATTTTTAATACACATTCTTTAAGTTTAAATAATTACTTTAGACTGTCATGAGGGTCAGCAGATGGGTGGAGCTTACATTGATTGGTTTAAAGTTCACTCCATGTTTAGAGTAACCAATCATCTTCAGGCTTGATGACTTGCAACAGTAATAATGACTTTCCAGAGCACTTCAACACAGGAATAAAAATATCAAATCGATACTGATCTAATGTAATACCTTTTACTATTTAAGGACATCAGTTTTTAGTTTTAACTTTTTATTATTACATTACACTGAAAACAATGTGTTTATTTTGTTGAGGCTACATTGAGATTATCCTTAAATATAGGTAATAAATGCTTCAACCAACTATTAGTTGAACTGTAAACATTTTATAAACCATTAATAGGTAGATAAAGTACACAATTTAATGAATTGCAGAGAATTTCAAAGTGATCAGCATGCTGCAAAAAATAAAAATGAAAAAATCCAATTGTGTTCATATGATCACATATGAACTTATATATTTAATGAATTGTTATTTGGCATTTTAGGCTCTTAATACCTATCAATTTCAATCTATGGGTTTAAAAATAAACTTAATAAACCTGGCCCAGATCCCTCAAAAACTGGCCCTGGAGTTGGTGCTAATTTTTCTCACCCTCAGTGTGGACTGCAGACACGTAGGTCCAGTTATGAAGCTTGACGATGTCCAGCATGGCCCGGGCCTGCAGAGTGTCTGAAGGAACGACCCTTAGGAAGTACTTGAACAAAGTCTTGTCACTCAGGTCGATGCTTGTGGCAGAGTAGGCAATCTGTGGAATGTTGAATAGCTGTAGAAGGTTTTGCACTTGAATGGCCACAGAGCTGGATCCGGGGCCGATTACTCCCGCTATGGGTTTCTTTGAAGGCGGTGGCTGGTTGGACGGGGTTCCGTCGATGCACCATTTGGAACCGTCCTTATCATCCCGAATCGAGATGAGAGAGTCCCGGATAAACTCGATGCTCTGCTCCAAGGCAACAGAGGAGTGCCAGCAGGAATCCCGGATCTCACAGCCGAGGCTGATGTTGGGGAGCAGGTGTTGGTCGGCGTTGATGCGGTCAAGCGTGTGGAACATGGCCTCCACCCGCTGGATACCGTATTGCTCCCGGACGTCCCCGCACTTCCGCTCGGCCACCTTCTCGGCAGACGGCTGGTGGTGGACAGAGAAGAGCGCGCCGATGATCACGTCCCCGTCCATGCGGGCCACGGAACGGGCCGCGGCGCGGGGCACCACTGATCTCTCGTGGATGCTGCCGCTGCTGTGGGTGATCACGAGGCATGCGGGGAGACACAGGAGAGCGAAAAAACTCATCTTTACGCGTGCCATGTCGTGCCACAGAGCGTGAGCCGTGCCGTCTGCGATGGCATATTATCTGCTGTCTGTCAGAGCTTCCACGCTTATCCCAGCCATTACCTGTGGGAATGTTGCTTGGAGTGTATCCGTAGGCACCTGCAGAAAAAACGAGAAAATTGTTGAGATACGAAGAAAGAAGGCTAAGAGTTTACTAAGCACGCATGTTCTTCTCCACACGCTCTGTTTTACAGTCTCCGATCAGGCTGCCTTTGAACAAACCACTTAAATCACAGTTCAATTGCGTCTCTATCATTCTTTAAAAATAATTTAACTATCGCACCTGGTTGAGCGCTGTCAGTGTCATTCATTGAGAAAATACAGAAACCGGATTTCAGCACCACGGACAGCGCGCTTTCCAAACACGTTACAAGGACGTCTATCGGACTGTTGTCCGCACGCATCATTCCCGGAGATCCAAACTCTTTACGGTGTAACCTAAATAATCTATATATACACAAATAAATAAATAAATCTCTCCTTTATTTTAGTACGAACAGAAGCACAAAATAGCTTCCCTTCTTGGACTGTTTTCTTATTTTTTCATAGATCGTGGATTTTCTTTCCTTTTTTCTTTTTTTTTCTCGAGAAGTCTCTCTCAATCACCGGACCGGATGAAGTCAGGATTATCAATGATACATTATCACACCAGATGGCTTATAATCTTTAATCACGAAGCAGAACGTGCCTGGTCACACAGTCACACAGTTCCTCACACCATGCATACGGATTCTTCTGCCGTATTCAAACTTACCTCAATCCTTGGATCATGTCTCTTGCCTTCGTCCGTCTTCTGTGCCGCGTGGTCTTCGTCGGTAATACTTGAGTTTCTCTCCCTCTCCCTCTCGCTCATCCAACTCGAAACGTGATAACGAGAACCCCCTCTAGTCCTCTCCTCCCCACCCCACTCCCTTTCCAGAGCTGTCTTTGTGTCTTTATCTTTAGGATATAACTTAATTAGTTTTACTTGAAGCATTTCCAACAATAATAATTACCCAATCAGAAAAACGGCACCCTCTATGGTACTACTTTAAGCAGTCTAAAACTGACTGCTTAATTGCGATGCTGCACTATTCAATAAAGTGATTTCAGATTCTTGAAATCAAAAGACAACATTAAATGTTAGGAGTTGCTTCATCCACTGGATCCCAAGCAACAACCAACAAATCAAAACTCTTTGCTTCATTTTACTAAGTTTACATTTCATGAATGACCAAAAGTGCCAAAATTCTATAGATAATTACACAACAAATTAGTACTTAAGTTCACGAGTAACTGTTGAAAATTATTTAAAAAAAATATAAACAAAGACTGTGCAAAAAGTATAGTGCCAGTTTATTTAAAAGCACAATTTGCAATAATTGTGCTCTTATCCTGAATGAAGTTGGCTCCCCCACCTTCTGCAAATCAGACAAAATTGGTGTCAAATGTTTGTGCTGTGCTGTGCTGGTTTGTGCAGCAAACATTTTTGTTTGTGCCGCTATTATTTCAAAGATATAAAGAAATGTTTTTAGAGGTCATCACAGGTCAACCAGCCCCCCCACCTTCTTCAAATCAGACAAAATGGGTGTCAATTAACTCGACTCTGTTTGTGTTGGTTTGTGCAGCAAAAATTTTCATTTGTGCTGTTTTGGCTTTGAAGATATTAATGAAAAGTTAAAGGTCAAAAGGTCAACCAGCCCTCCCACTTTTATAAAATCAAACAAAATAGGTGTCAATCAACTCGGCTACATTTGTTCTGGTTTGTGTACCAAAGATTTTCGTTTGTGCTGCTATCATTTCATTTTAAGTGGGGGTGCTGTTTGACCTTTAACCTTTCATTAATATCTTCAAAGCCAAAGCAGCACAAATGAAAATTTTTGCTGCACAAACGTAGTCGAGTTAATTGACACTCATATTCGTCTGATTTGAAGAAGGTGGGGGGCTGGTTGACCTTTGATGACCTCTAAAAACATTTCCTTATATCTTTAAAATGATAGCAGCACAAACGTTTGACACCAATTTTGGCTGATTTGAAGAAGGTGGGGGGGCCAACTTCACTCAGGTGTGCTCTTAACCAAGGTTAAGACTATTTAATTTCCATGAATTACTCTTAATCTTAAATTGATTATCCATCAAAATAAGCAAGTAGGGGTAACATTACTCCAGTCAAGGTGGTCTAAAATGGATTTGATGTTATTTACCCAGTCAGGAGTTAGTCTGTTTAATGAGCCAGTCTTTGCACTGCAGCACAGAAGTTATAAATATTAATGTAGTTATTTTGATTTCTTATTTTTTATTGGGGTTACCTTTAAATTAACAGATCAAGTAAGGGATAAAAGTACAGAATATAATTACAGAAATGTATGAAGTAATGTTTTCTGGCCATGAAAACAGCCATTTTCTATGTGGAGAAAGTTGCTACATGCATCGCTCTGGTGTGAATTGACACATTCTCCCACACAACCTGTAGTAAAAATCCTTAATGTGTTGACACTCCAGCATTATGCACTCTCAACTCCAAATAGGTCCAGTGAACAATTGCGCCATTTTAGCAGTTTTACTTCTTATTTCTCTCAAATCAATTAAGAGTGTCCTTGTGTTTGGGACAATTGTCTTGCCGAGCTTGTTTCATCAGATTTTTATCAAGAATGTCATGGTATATTTTTCTAGCTTTCCTTCATTCAAATGGACCTTGCCTGTACTTTAAGCCGTAACACACCCCACACCATGATGGTCCCACCTCCAAACTTCACTTTTGGCATGGAGATTCTGGGGTGATGTGTGGCTCTCTTCTCCTTTCAAACCTGGGGTCAGGTGACATTCCAACGGTTCCACGTTGACCTCATCTATATTTTCCCAGCATTTCACTGGCTTGTCCAAATCTTCTAAGTAAACTTTATTCAAGCTAAAATATGCCTTTTCTATACACTCTATAGCAATAGAGTTTTGAGCAGTGAGTATAGACACAACCAATGAAATTCCTCAGTTCCCTCTCATGTGACATTTAGCATCTGCTTGAGAGTCATAGATGTTGATGAGAACTTCTCTGTTCGTCTTAAAGTTGTATTTGATGTAACAGATCAGGTGAAGCAACTTTGGTCTGCAATGGCATTCTCCTGTATCTATAAATCTTAGTAAGCTTTGCAAGAAATATTTCTATTGAAAAACATTCAAATATGAGATACTGTTAAAACAGTCGACTCCAAAGTAGCAAATGAGTCGGTAAATAGTTTAACTTTCCTCTCCTTGGGGACACAGACCCTATACATGAAGGGCTGTGTCGTGACTCACACCAGGCGGTATAAATCACGAAGAAACTTAAGAAGTCTGTGTGACACTGTTGCCCGAGGCTTTGGGAGTGATCATCTGTTACTGAACCTGAATAAAAGTGACATGTATGAGAAGGAAAGACTGTTTGGATGCTGTAGACACTCTTCAGGCCAAAGGGCTATGGCTAAGCTTGGTCTATTCTCATAATGGAGTGTGCGTGGGTTGACTGCAAGGCAAATGACTTAAGCACTATAGGCCTATATAATCATCATCATGATGAATTATTGGTAGTGAACATACTTATTAGCCTTAAAGAAAATTTATGAATTACATTCTTTATTCAGTATGTTTGTTATTTTGCAAGTTTACTTTTGAATATAACAGAGAATTTGATAGTTTCAAAGACATTGTTTTTCATCATACATTTCTATGAATTTGTACTTTCTCTTATGTCAAGAAACTCACTCAGAAACTGTATTTGTGTTTCTAAATAAACTACAAGGTTTGAGACAATGTGACCGCATTGACAAAACCATATATGATATGTGTCATGATTTATTGAGGTTGAAGTGGACCCACACGCAGCAAGAAAGAAGTATTGTGTAGATGGTGATGTATTTAATGACAAAATAATTACTAGAACTTGCATACAGCCAGGAGCACACAAAAAACAGGAACAAAAGAACCAGGAACTCAGAGGAGTGTAAACAGGATGTAACAGGAGGAACCAGTGAGAAGTGAAAGCAGGAGAGGTGTATAAATACTGTAAGGGTAAATGCTGGAACACAAGACTGGAACTGATTAGCTAATGGGTTGAAGGTGTGGGGGAGAGAGAGAGAAAGAAAATGTCACTGAGGGCGATGGAGCAGATACAACTAGAACTAAGTGAATCTAACAGAAACAAGACTGATCACCTATCATCTATATAATACTTTGTTCTCTTTGGCCAATACAGTGAGGAAAAGTCTCTAGTTTTCCATTTCTATTATAATATTCCGTTGAATTTTTTTTTTTTTAGCAATTTAACTTTTGATCACTGATTATTTAAAAAAACAAAAGGTACAGCAAAAGTTAATCTGCTTTATTTACTCGCAGTGGTTGTGTTTTGCGCCTTCAACAGTTTTAGATTTTGTTTATACAGGTTATACAGTGACAAAAGGACACTTAGGTTTCAATGGTTATCATTTGCAAATGTGTCACATTTATTTAAACTGTCACAAATACCACTTATGATCTTTATTCATAGTTTTTTTTTGTTTCCATCTGAAATGTTGGATGTTATCTTTTGGAGAAAATGATGACCAAGGGAGATCCATTCTTGTCACATGAGTTGATCACAGCTTTGCCTTCTGACAGCCTTTTTGAAAATTTGTTAACTAACTCGCAGACGGCACGGCTCACGCTCTGTGGCACGACATGGCACGCGTAAAGATGGACACAAGGCCTTGTTGATTTTTTCTAGCATTTAATTGGACACAGGTACCAGTGAGAACTGTGCAAAACAACATGACATAATCAATTTTCATCCAGTAAGGTATTAGAAAACAATAACACAATATTTAAAAAAAAATCTTCATGAATCAGTATCTTGACTTTTGCAAAATGTTGACACAAACTATGGTAAAACAAAAACATGCTGCTCTCTACAGAGTGTGGCGTGTAACTGAATAAACTGTTCAGATCTGCTTTCCTTTGTAAGGTCTTTCTAGCACAAGAAGATAGTGGTTTAAACTGTTTTGCAGCAGTCAATCTGCTCATTATATTGTTTGGAGCTGTGTCTCTCTGCATCTTCACTTGGGCTTATGATATCTGAATTATCCTGAGATGAAGTTTGCTGAATATTTAATGTCTGGTGAAAATACTGTCAAACTGGGTTTTTGACGTAGACATTTTAAGTCAACAAAACACAAATAAGTTTATGTGAAAATGAACACTGAACTGTGATCAATAAAATAATGTGAATCACGAAGTTGCAAACTACAAAAAATATAGTATTTGTGTAAATTAACCATGTTTTAGCCACAAGTTCAAAAGCCTTGTATGATCAAATGTTTTGTTTTTTTTTACTTTCAAATTCAAATATTCCAAAACGTTCTGAGCTGAGTATTTCCAAAATAGATATTTCTCTTTCGGGCCTCACTACTTTTAATTTTATGATATATATTCATGTATTTTGCTGACTTGGCAAAAGCCATTTGAGATTCTAGCTGCATTGCTGTTGGCATATTAGATCATATATTTTAGTAGAATGATTATTCTAATGTTTATATATGATTCCTTTTAGATGTGACACAATGGCAATCATAGTGGTCCCATACGATGGTTTTGTTTCAATTCTTGATGACAAGTGTGCTCATCAGTGCCGTTGATGTGCCCATGAGTCAACTCCTCCTGCTCCTGGGGGTTTTATGTTGTGTAGGTGACCCCAGACTTGAAATGTGGCATCTCCCACTGTCAACATTAATGAGCAGGCGTCTGTTCAAACCTTTGTCCTCAAGAGAGAAAATAAATCACGTGCTATACCGCCATCTCCTGTTGCAAGCAGGCTATTACATTTTAGTTTTATAAGCCGTGCTAAGCAGTTCAGAGGTTTTTGAAATGACTTGACTTTTGCATTAACAAAAGAATGACCTGTACCTTCATGCCATTTCTTACCATTTAACTAAAAATACTAGCAAAGCTTTAATGAGTTAATTCTACTTGCTTTACGTTTTTCCCTCCACATATGTAAATAACTTTAAAAATAAATGATAAAGAAATTTGTAGCTATTATGTAAAAAAAAGTTAACACAAAAATCTGGAATAATAAATTTGACGTTATTAAAGTTTCTTTTCACCGTCGTGTAATAGCTCAGGCATTGCAACACTGAGACTGTTCAATAAAGTTTCCGAAAGAAAAAAAAAAGGGGAGGTCTGGCGATTGTGGCTAGGCTATCTAATCATGTTTCCAGAGGCAACTATGTTAACAAACGGGTTTACCCCATATATGTAGACACAAGCAAGTCGTATCATGCATTTTCCAGTGAACATGACTTGAGGTAAGGAAAACCAACAGTGCTTACATATTTTGCAAAAACGGCCTTTGTTTTGGAATGCTTAGCCCGAGCTAGTTGTTTTTAGCCCACATTAGCATAGCTCAGTGGTATCAATTTCTCGAACAAAAAAAGAAAATGTTGTTGCACAAATATCTATATCAAAAGTTTGGTGAATTGTTATATTGGATCATATTGTTATAAGTTTGGTGAATTGCTGAAAACGTTACCGAAGAGGTGATGTTTGCAGTGAACTTTTTTGTTGACATATGCAGCCAGGTAATCTTAA
>CAEFZX010021886.1:0-15268 GCA_903066825.1 Alfaro cultratus | reverse complement strand
CTGCCCCCTACTGGTCCCTGCTGCCCTCTACTGGTCTCTTTTGCCTCCTACTGGTCCCTGCTTCCCTCTACTGCCCCCTACTGGTCCCTGCTGCCCTCTACAGGTCTCTACTGCCCCCTATTGGTCCCTGCTGCCCTCTACAGCCCCCTACTGGTCCCTGCTGCCCTCTACAGGTCTCTACTCTCCCTACTGGTCCCTGCTGCCCTCTACTGGTCTCTTTTGCCTCCTACTGGTCCCTGCTTCCCTCTACTGCCCCCTACTGGTCCCTGCTGCCCTCTACAGGTCTCTACTGCCCCCTATTGGTCCCTGCTGCCCTCTACAGCCTCCTACTGGTCCCTGCTGCCCTCTACAGGTCTCTGCTTCCCTCTACTGGTCTCTACTGCCCCCTATTGGTCCCTGCTGTCCTCTACTGCCCCCTACTGGTCCCTGCTGCCCTCTACAGGTCTCTTCTGCCCCCTACTGGTCCCTGCTGCCCCCTACTGGTCCCAGACCACACCTTTCCCTTCCCTAGGAGTCCCTCAGGGTCTGTTAGGCCCCCTGCTGTTTCTCCTCTAAATAAATCAATCTGGGATCTATTACTTCTGTCTGCAGACGGTTCAGCTTCATGCTTCAGAATGTCAAAACCAAACCAGAGCTTTCCCATGATTCAACTCTTCTGGATGGTGACACCATCATCATCATCATCAATCTCAGGTGAGCTCACCTTGTCACACATCTGGCAGGCGAAGGGCCTCTCGTTGCTGTGGACTCGCTCGTGTTTCTTCAGGTCCGGAGCTCGAATGAACGACTTCCCACAAACGTCACACCTGTAGGGCTTGAAGCCCGTGTGGATCTTCAGGTGTTCTGGAGCAGAAAGCAGGTGGAGGCGGAGTCAGACAGCCAGTTAGCGGCGGCGAGGAAGCAGGTGTGCCGGTGTTACCTTTCAGGTGAGCGTGCGTGGTGAAGGCCTTGGAGCAGATCTCACAGGCAAACGGCCGCTCTGCTGAGTGCAGCTTCTCGTGTTTCCTGGGGAAAGAACAGGTGTGATCAGGTGAGTCCAGGCTGCGCTCACCGGACCGCACCGTGTGGACCAGGTGCCGCCTTACCTGAGTCTGCTCTCGTCCAGGAAGGTCTTCCCACACACCTGGCAGGCCAGCTGCTCGCGGTGTCCGTACAGCAGGTACTCGAACTTCATGTCGGCAGCGGCGGCCGACCAGCCGGGCGCCGCCTCGTCCTTCACCTCGCCTATGCTGTCCGTGAAGGTCAGCGTCTGGGTGGCGTGATGCTCCGCCCCAAGTTCCTTAGGCTCCGCCTCCATCTCCGTCACCACGTCCTGGTCGTAGCAGGACACCTGAAGGGAGACGAAGGGTTAACATGGACAACTTCTGACAGGGAGGGTTCAAACAGAAACAGGTGGGGTTCACCTTGTGAACATCCTCATTGGTCAGCTCCTTCAAGATTGCTTCCTGCACGTGCAGCGCAGCGTTGGGAGACTTGTCCAGCTCCTGATTGGTGGATGCCTCCACCAGGTCGTCTGCGCCCGGCGCGTCATCGTGATCGCCCAGCTCCTGTGGAAGCAACCAATCAGATTGGAGGACGGCAGCTTCTGGCTGCTGACGGCCTTACCTCAGAGTCTGCAGTCAGCTGGGCTTCAGGGGGCAGCGCCATCTTTACGATGTCATACGGGAACTTCTCCTTGTCGTCTGACGACACGTCACGCTTCTGATGAAGCACATCATCATCATCATCATTTTTTGATGTCTGACAGAACCACCTGGTGGGTCGGGAGTTACCTGGGAGCAGAGCTTGTCCAGGAAGCGGATGCCCAGGATCTGTCCTGATGACATCATCAGATTGACGTCCTTTTTCTTGACGGAGATCTTGGCCGTGTACATGTAGTTCAGAACCTCCTCAAAGATGTCGGAGCGGATGAAGTCGATCTCGATGACGGACGAGTTGTCCACCTGAGGACACGGGTCAGGTGAGAACCGGAGCATCCCGGCCCACCGACAGGCGGAGTCAGAGTGCGGTACCTCGTGCTTCTTGAAGAGCTTCTTGAAGTAGTTGGAGCAGGCGGCCAGAACGCAGCGGTGAGCACGGAACTTGACGTCTTCGACCACCACAGCGATGTCACAGTGCTCGCCTTCCAGCCGCTGCTCGTTCAGCAGCTTCAGGAAGATGCTCTTGTGTTCATCGTCCACGTACTTCACCGTCTCCGTCATCTGACAACCAGGGGACACTAGAGGTGGTCAATACCGGAACCAGAACCTTTGGGAATCAGGGTACACTAGAGGTGGTCAATACCGGAACCAGAACCTTTGGGAATCAGGGTACACTAGAGGTGGTCAATACCAGAACCAGAACCTTTGGGAACCCAAGGACACTAGAGGTGGTCAATACCGGAACCAGAACCTTTGGGAACCCGGTGACACTAGAGGTGGTCAATACCGGAACCAGAACCTTTGGGAATCAGGGTACACTACAGGTGGTCAATACCAGAACCAGAACCTTTGGGAATCAGGGTACACAACAGGTGGTCAATACCGGAACCAGAACCTTTGGGAACCCGGGGACACTAGAGGTGGACTTTAATTAACTCTCATGTATCTGCCAAAGTCAGAGAGAACCAGGTTCTTTTCCTGGACCAGAACCACATCTCCCAGGTCCAGACTGAACCCAGCCATGTTGCAACTTCTTCATCACCGTCTCAGGTCCAGGAATAGAACAGGGTTCTACAGAGAGACGTGGTTCTGTCGGACATTGATGATGGATGGATGAACTCATCCTCCTCTGCTGCTGATCAGGTTCTGATGGAACCATGTCTGCATAGCGGCCCAGTTATTGGTTCTGACTGAACACCTGCAGGTGGAACATTCATCAGAACCAGAGGAATATTCTGGTTCTGATCCACCATTTCTGCTTGCTGACAGGAAGGGGAAATCTGTTCAGGATCCCAGAGGTTGATCTGAGTCGGTCCAGTAGAACCAAAAATTATTCTGTTGATGAAGCAGAACCTGCCAAGTCGGTTCTTTAGAACCTTCTTTTCCCGGCCTGGTACATCATCAGAACCATTCTGACCCACCAGAACCGCCCAACCCAACTGTTGGATCTCTGACTGCTACAGACAGTATCAGTTCCTTTTAGAACCGGGTCAGAACAGTTCAGAACCTCTGTTAGGATCAGGTCCTGTGTTGCTCGCGCGCTGTCTGCTTCCTGCTGTTCTCGCGCTCTACTAATGAGACGGGCACGCGCTCGGAGCGTGTGCGCGTCCCCTGCAGCGGCAGCAGACGGTCATCAGAACTTATTGGACCAGCTGAGTCCGAGTCTCATTCGGAACCGGGTTCTGATGTGGACCTGACCCGCTAACCAGCACCGAGGCCTTCTGTGTTTACATGAACCGAACCGGACCGACTCCGGTACCAGACATTAGGCAGGGTTCGGGAGTGTCAGAACTGGATCGGACCGGATGAGGACTAGAGTGCAGGTCTGAGGTGGAACCGATCGCTCGGACTGTGTCGGAACCAGAGCTGGGCTCGGAGCTCGAACCGGTTAGCTTTATGTAGCTAACATGCTAACTACTCTGGTCCGGCCCGGAATCCGGGCCTAAAGCCTGGCTCCGGCCCAGCCGCTGGTTCCGGCTCGGTTCGGTTCAGCGGTGGCGTCTCTGCCGTTGAAACAAGATGGCGGCTCCGTCTACCGCACCGCTCCGTGCCCGAGGCGCGCGCTCCGGTCCCCGGGCCTCGCCGGCTGCGGCCCCGACACGCAGGCACGCGAGCGGCGGGGCCGCGGCCTCGGAGCGGAGCTTCAGCGGCCGGGAGCGGCTCGAGAGCGCGCAGGCAGCCCGGACCCGGAGCGGGAGGGAGAGAGCGCGGCGGCCGGAGCGAGCTCTTACCGTGGCCGAGTCCTGTGGGTGTGTCCGCGGCCGCGTGCCGGGCCGTCCGGTCGGCAGGACGCCTGTTGTTGTTTATTGTTGTTGTTTGTGTTGCGGCGGCTGAGGACGAGCGCAGGAGGCCGCGCTTTGCGCCAGCACGCACACTCTGCGGAGGCACGCAGGCAGCGCGCCAAACTGCCCACAGCCTGACACACACGGCGCATGCGTCGCGCTGCAGCTCTGTGTCCGAGCCGAACGGTCTCGGTCGGCTCTGGAAGACCCTCCGAACAGGGTCAGAACCAGAGGGTGAACAAACCCAACTATCATTTCAATAAACCAAAATAGTCCAACATAAAGTCGCTCCACAACAATCCTCCAGCAGAACCAGAACCAGATTATTAGGAATTCATCTCCAGACTTAAAATCACTTTTAATCTGACATAAATTATTCAGTTCATTTGAAAAATACTTTATTTATCCCGAAGAGAATCTGTTGTCTAAACTCTCCAGTAGCAGTCCGTCCAGCATCTGAAGAGGCCTTTGACTGAAGGTTGTTGTTGTTTGACATCCAGACAGTCAGACGATGGAAACCATCAGCTGCTGCTGCTCTGCTAATCCACCTCCTTTGCTTTTGCTGCTCCTCTCTGCTGGCTGTTCAGCTGATTAATAAAATGTTTTAAATAAAACAGCTTCGGATCAGCCCAGGAAAACAAAGTACACATACATGTATCTGTTTTTTCAATGCACTACTAATACACATGTATATTTAAAAATTTCTTAAATGATCCTGCCCACTGTGCATTTTGATAACTGCAGTATTAAATGTTATCTTGTGTTTACTGTGGGTATTAGTCTTCATTTTGTTTTTAATATATTTTTATCTGTGTGAACCGACATGCCTCCATGTCACTTTTGTTCTCAGGTTGTATTCAGATGAATACAAAGTGGAGTAAAACCTGAAACCACATTATGATCAGTGAATTCATCACCTATAGTTAACTGCATAGTTTTGCTCTGACGATTCTAGATCTTCTAGATCTATAAGGAGGGATTTATCCAGTTCCTCTCTCCATTTGGATCTAGATCTGATGCATCTATACTGCAGGTATCTAGTTATAAACTCATCTGTCGTTTCAGTTCTTTGAGATTAATATTTTTCTCAGATTATAGCAACAGTGAAGAATTAAAACCTTGTAATCAGGTGGCGCATATCTTGCAAACTGAACAGATTTTTATGCGATTCTGCAACAAATAATGCGGCGCTGACGTCACACATGTTATTGTTTGATCACGCAGTGGAAGAAAAATGACTATTAGAGAGGTGCTGATTTCTGACTTGTTTTCTAATCCAAACTGCTCCAATATGTTAAGTTGCTTGGATGTCAGTTTTCCCTCGCCAATATGGAGGCACGATGCCGTTTAGCCTCCACATTCTGGCTGCAACACGATTCCCAGTCGACATTATCTTGTTTATTAACTTGACTTTCTACCACTGTACTCAGAAACAGTCTGACCTCACGGTCTGTCACACACAGGAAGTCATAGAGGTTTTGAATGATTGTGATTTTTGCCCTACATCGCCCCCTATGGGTTCGGCATGTTTAAAACAACCCTCAATACTTTATTTTTATAAAAACGAATATCTCTTCTCGAAGTTCTTAAGTTCCAGCTTTAATTTGATAATTCATTTCTGCTTATTGGAAGGTACATTTGCAGATTAAATAAATATGTAGGCCTCAGCTAGCTAGTTTGTAAATTAATTAACTAGCTGAGCGCCAACTAAATATTTAGCAAGCTTAGTAATTACTTTGTTAGCAAGCTGTATATTTAGATATGACCTAGCAAAATATTTACCTTACAAATTAAACATTGACGTTTGAGCTAAATGTTTAGTTACAAAGGTATAGCTTCAAACTAAAGATTTATCTTTTTACCTTAATATTTAGTTAGCAAGCTAAGTGTTTAGCTTGCTAACTAAATAATTTGAAACTGGCAGGATAACATGTTTAAAATATGACTTTTCTCTTACGACAGACTAAATAGCCAAATTTTCTGCTTTTATTTTTGTCTGGGTAAGTTTAGTCCGTTTATCGGTCAGAGGAGCAAACGGGCCAATGATGAACCTAGATCTTCTAGTACCATTTGTTTTGATCCATGTGAACTGAGCAGCACCAGCATTTCTCTCCTTCCATCTTTGATATTTTTGGAACTGATCCATTCAGGTAAAGTGGGAGTCCAAGTGATGGTCCGACCCACTCAGACAGAACCAGAATCTGAGGAACCTCTGACTCTGTTTGGTTCTAGATCAGAACCACAAAGAAACCGTGGCTCACATCGACTCCAGAACCTCTGCATCAGTTGGACCCATAAGGCACTGCTTTGATTTTAGAAAAGAGCTTTTATTTTTAAACAACCTCCTGGTTCTGAGTGCTGTTCTTCCAGTGGAAGCGGACCTTCTCACTGCAGCCTGATTTTGTCAGGTCCAAAGCTGAGCTGAGGTTCTGAGTTCTGCAGCTTTCGTTCTCAAGCTAAACCTGGAGAACAGTCCGGTTTGGTTCTGAATGGTGGCCCTTGTTGTCTACAGAGAAATTATATTTATCATCACACTTCTAGTTTGTGTACTCTGTCTGGTCTTGTACTACTGACTGAGTAGAACCGGGCCTTTTCGGACCTCAGATGCTGAGGAAGAACAGACACCAATGCACTGATAAATCCTCTTTAATGCTAATAAACAAACTCAGCAGATCAACTTCCTGTTTGGATAAACAAGCTCTAAGTCCTGATTGGTTAAAAAGTGACATAATCTGAAAACAGCCAATCAGCAACAGGCTATAACTGAACTCAAAGTCTTAACATGGAAAAATATTTTAATATTTCCACTCTGTCAGCCTGTACACTACACTACCCATAATGCTCTGCATAACTCTGACCTTTTGAATCATAACCACTACATATTCTCTGAATTTCTCCTTTCTACTCTAAACATGAAGAAGTCTGCATTGATGGTCTAACAGGAAGAGGCGGAGCCATGGCAGGGACCAGCAGCCAATCACAGCAGCTCGTACTGACGCAGGTGCATGCGCTGGATGATGTCACGACAGTCGTTGAAGACGCGGCGGATGTTCTCCGTGTCGACGGCGCAGGTGAAGTGAGGGTAGCAGTAATGTTTCCCATCAGCGCTGGCCGTGCTGATCCTCTGGAACACATTAGAGGGAACGCTTTAGTGGGAACACAGTAAGAAGGAACATAGGAGGGAACTCGTCAGTTCCCTGACCACCGGTTCTGACTTCCATCGAAGGGTTTTTACCAGGAACTCGTCTCTGATGAAGAACTTTGCTCGGGTCACTTTGAGGTCTTCGCCAACATCTGGAACAGCTGGGAAACAGACATGGATGTTAGGAAGCGCTCCATGTTCCTCACATGTCCATCAGCACATGCGTGTCCGCTCTTACAGTCAGGAGGAACCTGGTAGTTGATATACTCTGGGAAATAATCTTCCAGCTTGGACTTCCCGGCCAGAATCTTGTCAGCCAGGACGTCCTGCTTGTTGAGGAACAGAATCACAGAGATGGTCTTCAGGAACCTGCAGCCAATCAAAGCAAATGAAGGTTAAGGCGGCCAATCACAGGTCAGATAGCTGAGGCAGCTGTTCAGAACCACCAGCACCTGTTGGTCCAGATGGACCTGAACAGGTCCAGGGACTCTCTGAGGCGGTTGGTGGAGTTGTCCTCCCTGATGACCATGTTGTAGCTGCTGCTGGCCGCTACGAAGATGATGGCCGTCACATCTGAGGGAACCAAACCGGGCTGAGTTCTGCTGGCACTCGGTCACTGATTAATGCTGCTACTCTTACCGTTGAAGCACTGGATCCACTTCCTGCGCTCATCCCTCTGACCTCCTACATCAAACATACTGACACACACACCTTTCATTTCCTGTTCAGAGCACTGCGGTTCTGACCTCAGATCCAGAACTTACTGGAAGTTGACTTTGTCCACCTGAAACCTGGTCTCAAAAATCCCAGATGTCAGCACCCTGCAGCGCAGCAAGTCCTGCAGAAGAAGAAGAGTGAGGCGGAACCACAGTGGATTGGCTGCCTGATTGGCTGGTCTCTGACCTGGTCAGTAGGTGTGTAGTCCGTCTTCCTGACAGAGTCCAATCGGTCCAGGAAGCTGGAACCCAGAACACGAGGATCAGTAAAAGGCTTTAAAGATGTCTCCTTAACACCTGTGACATCACAGTACAGGTGGGAGGGGCTTAATGCACAAGGTCCTTACTACTTGGCGCAGTCGATCAGCTGGTATTCATTGGAGCGTTCAAAGCACGCCTTGATGCCGTCGTCCTCCCAGAGTTTCTGGGTGTGCTCAAAGAAGTCCTGCCAGAACAGGAGAGAGAGCTGTGAGCGCCCCCTGCATGCTGCAGAAGGACACAGCAGCACCTGGTTCAGAGGGGGATCGGACCACATCAGAGGTGGTCCTGATGAGTCACCCTGGTCTTACTGACCATCAGATGCTCTGGTTACTCCATTCTGGGAACGCCAGTAACTCTGATCCACTCATCCCTTCAACCTTCCAGACCAGAACCTTCCTTATTGGACCTTTCAGTCTCATTTTCTACCAGTACCTTATTTCTAAACGGCTCACTTTTGATGGAACCAAGTAGGACCAGACAGTCTTTATGACCTCCTGTTGGCACCAAAGATCCCAGTTAAACCCGGTCTGTTCTGTCTCAACCACACTGGTTCATGCTTGAGTGCCAGAGAATTCTCCATTTGGACGGTTCTCAGCCCAGCCTGGGCCGTCTCCAGATGTTGGTCAGAAGAAACATAGTGACAAGAAAAAGGAGCATCAGTTGGAGTGGCCTGTTTATGGTTGTGACCCGACCGCAGGAGAGATCGATGGAGAACGAAGAAAACAGACAGAGAATGAAGGTCTCTCTTGAAGAGCCTGAAGACCAGCTTCGTCAATCTGGGCTGCCTCTAAATGTCAAGTACCACCAGGTCCGCGTGTACCTAGATATAAACGGCCCAGAGGTTCTAGAGGTGAATGTCTTCTCCTATAACGGCTGGGTCTGTGTGGAGGCTCCTGATTGGATGGCAGCAACAACAGTGTGAGGAGCATAGTGTCTCATGAACCAATCAGCAGACCATAGAGGAAGAGCGAACACTTGTTTGGTGTGTGAGGTCCTTGGAGATGAGCTGTTTGGTTAATGAGGCCTCAGGCGACTCTCAGCTGTGTGCGTCTCCGGTGAACTGGTTACATCATGTCATTACTGTCATTACAACAAACAAGCAGGTCTCCTGGTGCAGCTTGAAGCACTTCAACCCGTTTACCTGTCCAGGATGGGGTGCCACCTGTCTGTGTGTGTTTCCTTTTGGGTCTCCTTTGTTGCTGCAGGAAATATTAACAGAAACTTTCAACGTTTCCACTGGGGCAGGAAACTCAGAAACATTGTGAACCCAAACCATCAGAACCAAACCAAGTAGTGAGGAGAATGATTGGACCTGGTTCTGAGGGGAAGTAGAGGTTCTGCTGATCAGAGATCAATAACCCGCGCAGACCCTCCAACCTGCCGCCTCTGCTGCAGACACACCTGAGTGACATCACAGCTCACATGACTCACCTGTGTAGGTGTGGTTTTACCTCCGTGTAATCAAAGTCTGAAAGCGGAGCGATGCTCTTGATGTAGTCCACTCTGAACTGGTTGCCAGGGTTACCCAGAGGGACGGGCGGAGTCAGCGCACTCATGGCCGACACAATGGTCTGAAACAAAGACAGAAGCTGATTGGCCGATGGAGCCGACGGTCAGGACGAGGGCGGAGACATGTCCAGCTGGAGGACCGGGTCCTGGTGGAGCCAGGACGCCGTCATGACCCTGATGACCTTCATGACCCTGTGCTCCAGTCCGACTCACCACGATGGCGTCCTTCACGTTCTTCCTGATGTCCTGGATCTTCTGCTGCTTCTCTCTGGGAACAAACCAGAGTTCATGACAACGGGTTTGGTCTAGATCCGGTTCCCACAAACCCAGACTCACTCAGTGTTGAAACCGTCCACATGGAGAATCCTCATCTGCTTCACGATGGTGCTTTTACCTGACTCTCCTGCACCTGCACAACCACAGAGAGGACAGGTGGACAGAGAGGAGGACAGACAGGGGGACCAACGGGGGGCAGAGAGGACAGAGGAGAACAAATGAAGCCTGGACCGTCGAGATCACAACAGGTAGAGGGACAGGTGGACACAAGGACAGACAGATGGACACATGGACAGACAGGTGGACACAAGGACAGACAGGTGGACACAAGGAAAGACAGGGGGACAGAGACAGGTGGACAGACAGGTAGACACAAAGACAGACAGGTGGACACATGGACAGACAGACAGGTGGACACATGGACAGACAGGTAGACACAAAGACAGACAGGTGGACACATGGACAGACAGGTAGACACAAAGACAGACAGGTAGACACAAGGACAGACAGGTGGACACATGGACAGACAGACAGGTGGACACATGGACAGACAGGTAGACACATGGACAGACAGGTGGACACATGGACAGACAGACAGGTGTGTCACCCAGCAGCAGCAGACGGTGTGTTGCTTTGTACGCTTGTCTCTCCTTCTGCAGCTGCTTCTCGATTTTCTTGTTCGCTTCTCTTTTGGCCTTTTCGTCGAGTCGCTCTTCGTCCGTCTTCCCGCCTAGACACCCCATCTCTACTGGAACCACTGGAACCAGAACCGGGCCAGAGATGAGACCGGTCAGCATGGGAGTCCAGTAGGACCAGAACCAGATATCAGTTCAGCACATTAAAGCAGTTAGAGACCCAGTAGAACCATCTGGACTCTGCTCTGGTTCTGACCCGTCTGGGAAATCAGAACTTTCCAGCTGGAGACGGGTCACAGCAGAATCTAAATGGACCCAGTACTGTGGTGGCTGTGGTCCCAGTGGACTGACCTGTAGCTTCTGGGAATCAGCGACCCGTTTAGCCTTCAGGTCCGGTTCCTCTTGTCCATCCAAGTCCACAGAGATGGGTCACAGAAGCAGCGGCAGCATGGTCCGATCTGCGGTCCGGTCTGGTTCAAAGAGGAGCTGCTGCAGGTTGTGTGATGTTTTCTGAGTGAAACACCTGAGCAGCTCCGCCTCGCCCCGACGGCGCCTCATTAGTGTCTGCTGCTGCTCTGTGGGGATTTCTCTGTTTGGCTCTGAGCTGCTTGACGACCAGCAGCAGAATCACAAACAGATTTGGACCCGCTGCAGGGGACGGGGCGTCCGGCTGCAGGGGACGGGGCGTCCGGCTGCAGGGGACGGGGCGTCCGGCTGCAGGGGACGGGGCGTCCGGCTGCAGGGGACGGGGCGTCTGGCTGCAGGGGTCAGCTAAGGTGCTGCTGCTGCCCCCTGTTGTCAGGGTGCTGGTACGGCCTGTTGGAGGCCAGCTCTCCCTCTGGTGGTCGGCTGTAGCCACTACGCCACGCATCACCACGGCAACCAGCCTCAGCACAGGCAACCAACATCACCATGGAAACCGGCACCAGCATCAACATCACACAGTATTTAGTTTCAGCCTTTAATCATTTGGATCAAAAGAGAAAATTTATCAGAAACAAAAAGATCCAGGAGGTGTTTCCTCCTCCTCCTCCTTTTCACTCAGATCCCAAAACGTCTCAGGTTCTCCTCCGGTCTTCTTCAGCGGTTGGATGAATGTGCCGTCCTCAGCTGGTCTGAGTCCAGAGTCTTCAACCTGAGGAGAAAGAGACTGAGGATCTGAACACAGGTAACACGAAACCCCGACCCACCAGAACCAGAACCCACAGCTCATATCAACCCAATGTGTTCTGGACCACTAGGGAGAACCTCTAACGCAGCGGGGCCCAAAGTGGGTCCTGGAGGCCCGGCATCCTGCATGTTTTAACTCACCTGGATCCAATGACTCATTAGAAGAACATCGAGCTGCTGAGGAAGAAGTTCCCTCCAGCAGGGAGGAACTGAAACATGCAGGTTGCCGGGCCTCCAGAACCCGCTGTGGAACCTCTCCGTCCAAACAGACTTTAGTCAGAACCCGGTTTGCATCTAGAACCCGGTTCATTTCCGTTGGTCTGCACCGTAGCGCCAGCACCGTAGGACCCGACACGGGGTCCACTCCAAACATCACAACTGAACTGTCCTTTACAGTTTCCCCGGTTCTACTCCAGCCCAGCAGATCATCTGGATCCGGTTCAGTTGCAGCAGGGAGAACCGGACCAGAACCCATCAGACTCACTTCTTCAGATGTTCCTGACAGAACGAACTGAGTTGCTCCATCTCAGAGTGGAAGAACGTCTGAATGACAAACAGGAAGTGGTCACCAGTGGGACGGAACCAGTCACACCAGTTCAGAACCAGCAACCTGCTGCATACCAGAATCTCAGAATCCATGGAGTTCAGACTGATGGAGTTCTCCTCCAGTTGCTTCAGATGATCCGTTACACTGCTTTCAAAGCGCTGCAGCAACGACAACCTGAACACACACCAACACACACTAACATCAACAACACGTCCGTGATGATGGGCAGGTTTGAGGAGGTGGGCAGAGCTTGTGGTGGCTTCAGACTTACCTGTGCTGGTGGACAGCTGTGAGCAGTAAGGACACGTGCTGCTGACAGTCCCTCAGGGACCCGAGAACCTCAGCTTGGACCTCCTGCCAGTAGCCCTGAGATCATGGAGTCAATTGGCCTCGTTAATTATTGATTATTGATGAGCAGCAGAGCCACTGATGGAGAGCAAGTGTGACTACAGACGGTGAAGCGCTGCTCCAGCTGGGCTTTGAAGGACTTGAACGCAGCAGTGATGTCAGAGGTCAGGTGTGACTCTGGCTCCGCCCCCTCACTCTGAAGAACCTCCTCTACTGCTAGCTCCATCCCCTCTGCTGGGCAGCCAGGTGAGCATCAGAAACATTAAGGAAACAGAACTTAGCATTAAACTACCTTTCATTGGCAACTCAGACTCCGCCCAGTCCTGCAGAGGCTCCGCCTTCCTCTTGGAGGGGGTGACGCCCTCGGCCTGGTCTGACAGGTAGCCTGTGGTTCAGAGTGTTGGTTATTCTGGACAAAGCCAGGACAAACTGGAGCCTAGCATCTAACAGAGGGACCATCATCATTAGTGCATCCATCATCCAGGTAAATGAAGAGGTGAGACCTGAATCTGCAGCTTCTCTTTTCCTCAGGTTTTCCTGCAGAAGAACAAAAAACAGGTAAACATGAAAAACTTATCAGGTTTGACTCCAGTAAGAATCAAGAAATGAACCTTGTTAGAGGGGGAGCTGCTTCCTTCTTCAAGTCCCTCTGTCAGGTGCTGCGTCGTCTGAAGCTCCGCCTCCTGCAGGTCACCTGATGGGGGCTCATCCAGGTTCTTCAGGTGAACTTCTGAACCGTCGGCTCCATCAGGCGGATCCAACGGTGGCTGGAAAGCAGCTGAACCAGAAACCTGACAGATTCTCTCTGATGGACCAAAAGACCGCCCCGGTCACCGCCGGGTTACTCTGACCGTTGACTCACCGTCACCGCTGAACTTGGGAGTGGAGTGTACGATCTGGTCGAACAGAACTTCAGCTCGGTTTGAAACCGTAGGCTGAAAAACAAAACCTCAGCGTTAGAACCAGATTAACAAGTCAATCGGTTTGGTTGTTAGCTTGGTGGGTCATTGGATCGGTCTCGGTATCACCTTCAGGGAGGTGGACTCGTCCTCGCTGCTCGGAGACGACAGCGGTAAAACTGAGGAGAGAGACAGAGCTGTTCTGATTGGTTTATTCCAGGTCATGTGACGGTTCGTTCGGCTCTAAACAATGAGTTCATAAAGCCGTGGACAGTTCAGGTCCAGGACCGGCAGTAAACATGGTGGTGTTGTGGTCAGGCGGTCATCTGGGTGGAGGTTCTGAGCAGAACTGGACTCACTCTTCAGCTGACTCTTGCTTGGCGGCTTCTTGCGGCTGTAGGACCGAGCCGTGTGCGTGCCTGCAGAGGGCGAGGTCCGGACCGCTCCTCCGGCGCCGGATGAACTCGCCTGTTTCTGAAAACACCAACAGTTACTCAGATGAAGCTCCGCCTCAAGGCTCAGACACCCGCAGCAGAGACCAGCAGGAGGCGCTGTTCCAACATGCAGGTGGTGCAACAGTACATTGAAGACTCTCCCTGCTGCCTCCTCCAGCTCCTGCTGGTGTTCAGGGTCAAAGGTCAGCTCCACCACGTGACTTCTGCTGTTCAAGTGTATGATGGGATTGGTCAGCCTGACGCAGAGGACCGTCTCTGCCCAGGAGCATGATGGGAAAAAAACCACAAACTGAGTGTCATTAAAACAACTGGTGCCTCTGATCTACCGGTTCTAGTTCTGGGATCTTAATGAGTGAGGAAGGCCACAGAAACATCATCATCATCTTCATCATCTGAGCTGATGTCACTGATGGAAACCAGGAGCTGGAAGCTGACTTCACCACTATGGTGTTACTGCAGACACTATACTGCCCCCACCAGGCCGTTCTGTGCTACAACAACACTGTCGCTACTCCAATCAACCTTGAATGCTTTATAAAGAACTTCAGGAACCCTGAGGTTCTGCCACATTGTCCAGATGTTCTGGAGGTCTTCCATCTTCTTACCGTTCTGTTTGAACTTCAGACTATAATAATCCACATCCTCCATGTGCAGGTGGATGGACCCCCAGAGAAAACCCTGGAGAACAAACAGAACATCAGATTGTTTCAGCTGCAACCAAGGAGAACCCTAAAGACCTTCCATGTTTCATTAATGTTCCCCATCAGAGGAACCCAGCACAGAACCAGAACCACAGAGATAAGACTGGAGCATGGTTTAGTTTAGTGCAACAGAAGGAAGGAAGTTGGTGGGATGAAGGTTAGGGTTAGTCACTGGAAGGCTTTCCTTTCCTTTTCTTTTCTTTTCCAGAGTTAAGAATGAAGCCAAAACTTCCATGTGAGCGTTAGTCTGACTGAATCAATCAGGACATATGTCCTGATCAGGATTGTCAGATTAATATTACCTTTTTAAAATAACCTTTCAGCAGCTATTAAACACATTGTGAAATATAAATATGTTAAAACAGAAGTAATCTAATGAATCTATATAATGTCTTTCACTTGGTGATGCTGACAAATGAACTTTTCAGTCATAATTTATGGAATCAGCCTGTATTTGCCTACAGATGAAAACAGTTTCACATCACTTCTTCCTCCTGGTTACGACCCCCATCAGTTCGCCTACAGAGCCAACCGTTCCACGGAGGACGCTGTGATTACAGCCCTCCATGCTGCTCTGTCACATCTGGAGCAGCAGGGGAGCTAAGTGTGGATGCTCTTCGTGGACTACAGCTCTGCTTTCAACACCATCCTCCCTCACAGACTGGTGGACAAACTGGGGGACCTGGG
>CAEFZX010021885.1:0-75783 GCA_903066825.1 Alfaro cultratus | reverse complement strand
CGCACACACACACACACACACACACACACACACACACACACACACACACACACACACACACACACACACACACACACTTTCAGTCATGTTTTCATGTCTTGTGGGGACTTTACATTGACTTCTACTCATTTTCCACAGTCTAAGCCTTACCCCAACCCTAACCATCATGTACCCAACCTCTAATTCAAAAACAGCAATTCCCCTCATGGGGGCCAAGAAATGTCCCCACACGAAGCAGTGGTCCCCACAATCCCATAGTGCAGACAAGGATATAAAAACCAGGTTCACACACACACACACACACACACACGCACACCACGGTGTTGTGCTGACGGTGCTTTCCCAGTAAACCTGTTGGAGTGAGTCAGACAACAGAGGCCGGTTGCACCCAGCTATATATTTTACATTCACATGCAGCGTTCGTGTAAAGCAGGCTGTGGGAGGTGACGATGCTGCAGACACGCCGGAGTCAGGAGATGCTAATAACACACCGCCGACACCGACAGAGATGGGAGCCGAGCGCTTTCATGTGGGATCCAGTTGGAGAGGAGAGGAGCTTCTGTGTAGAGAAACTTGCAAACACTTGACAGAAAAAGGGTGTGACGAGGTAACATGTGAGACAGGCAATTTGAAATATCTCTATGCAACTTCTTCGTCCTGATTTCTTTTCTCTTTCTTGTTTTCAGAGTGAAATTGTGAAAGTGCAAATATTCGTCATTAGCATGGCCACTAAATGGAGCTAGATAATGCATATTGGTCCCTTTTTTTAGAATTTTGTTTAAATTTACGCGATAGACAAACATGAAGTAGCTGATGACTGGGTAGTAAAAGAAATCATTATAAATCGTTTATGCATAAAAAGAAGAAAGAGAGAGGAAATAATGGAGCCCATTGCGGTGACACGGGAGAAAAAACTCCACTTAATATCTCCTGGCCATGACTTGTTATAATTAAATTGTTCCCATGAAATAAGTTGTTCCCATAAGTCATGGCCACGATTTATTTTCTTCTGCTGTCTGGTGACAGCAGAAGAAAAAAAAAAGCTTTTCTTTGAGATCCCTAAATAAAGTCCTCTTCAAATTTGGGTCAATATTTCAATATTGATATCCAATATTTCTGCTTTAGCCAGTAACTCATATTTACATCGTATGATATTGTATGTCTTATTTACAGGGTTTCCATGTGTCCTTAAAAAGTTTTAAAAGTCAAGATCTTGAAATGTTTTGAATCCCATTTAAAAATTGGTCTTAAATGTTGTCATGACAAGACTATTTAATCTCATACTTGCTACATAGTTTTTAGTTTTTTCTTGCAGGGTTTTTTTTTTTTCTACAGAAACGTTTGAGTCACTCTGCAGACATCTTCAGCGCTTGTGACTAAAGGTGGTTGAAGCTACTGCTAACAAGCTGCTAAAACACACTAGACAGCTTTTTTGCATCTATCATGGCTAAGTGTAAACTTGTTGGTTTTAAACATGGGGGTCGAGCACCACTCAGCTATTAAAATACTTTATTTCAGCAAAGTTGTTACTGTGGAGGGAAATACGGTATAGCATGGAGAATGGAGAGCCACAGATGCAGCTGTGACTGTAAATATGGAAAAAGATTAGAAGGAACGAGAATTAACGTCTTCAACTCCAGTAAGAATCGGACAATATCTGTAGATAATCTCACAAGAGGAGTGATTTCTTCCTGTAGAGGACCAAGTGTTCAGGGTAGCAGGGCTGGGGGGCCTAGAGCCCATACTTAGAGGGCAAGTGGTGGGTACAGAGCCAGACGGCCATCCACACAAACATTTGAACTTTAGAGCAATTTAAAGCTGCAAATACTCAGCAAACACCCATTCATGCACATATAGAACCTTCAGCTAAGATCTGCAGTAGCTGAGTTTTCACTGATGGTAAAACTGCGAAAATTGGAATTGCGCAAATAAATTTGCTCAATGGAAAAGCGCCAATTTCAGAAAAACAAAAATTTTTTGATGGAAAGTTTTTGAGTCAGGATGAAGTTGTTTTATTGTATTTCACAAAACTGCAAAGGCAACACAATTTTCACATCACACGAATACTGACACAGTTTTGTGCACATTTGTAATGGCAACGCAGTTGGTGAAAAGTGCAGAAGACAACGCAGCGCGTTGTGCACATCATTATGTAATCATGGTTTACCGGAGCCTCTGACTGGGGAACCTGCAGCTCCCTGAGAAAAGCAGCAATGTGTGCTGAGGCTCTGGGCTTCCGGCGCTGATCCCCTCAGCTTCCAGGTGTCACAGAGGAATGCATCTGAACATCACAGGAAGGCAGACAGGGAGGGCAAGCAAGGACTTGCAGCAACCTGTGACTGATACTTCACAGAGAAAACAAGCCATTGTGAGTTTCTACTCGTCAGCTAACACTTTTCATCGGTAGGATTATATTCTCATAGCCAAAAAACAAATATACCAGGTGGAGTGTGAAGTTGAGGCGCATTCACGTTTACTCTCATACGATGTGATTCAAATTTGCTTTCCTTCCTCCGGAGACGATAAAAATCATCACGGATTCGTGACGAGTGAGCTGAAGATGGCCAGACAAGGTGATGACATCAGCCTCTGCAAGCAGAGCTGACAGGAAAACTCGGCAGAGGAAAGAAAACCTCTGAAAGTGTCACAAAAACCCAGAGCTGACTTGGCTTTCCGTTCCCTGCATGATCTGCGTCGTTCAGCCATGTAGGAAAAGAAACGCCAGAGACAACAAAGAGTCCAGGGCGCGACGTGCCACCTAAAGAGAATATTAAATAAAAGAAAGACCTGAGATAAAGACCTGCAAAGCAATTGTTTTCATTATCAGGTTGTGAGAAGGACTTCAAAATGTAAAACAGAAAAACAAAAAGAAATACACACACACACAATCAACAAATAAAGTATGCAAATTCAAACTTAATTTAAAGTGAAACAAGCTGTTCAAAATTTAAACCGCAAATTCTGGACAAGCATTTTGCCATGATGGGCAACGAAGATGAACTTTACCATCTAAAGATGTAAAAATGAATGTTTTGCCTTTTTTTAAAATTTTTATCTGCTCAATACTAAACGAAACATGCAATATTTTATTGAATTGAACAACATATATTAAAAACATAGATCTTTAAATCACAGTACATTGAAAATATAACAAGAGTCTTGATATTATTATTAGAATACAAAATGTGCAATTTCAGAAAATTTGGGGGTGATTGTTTTCTTTTTTGGGCCAGAATTAATTTGTCTGCAGTAAACATAATATGTTTCTTTATTTTTTTTAAAAACTTTTTTAAAATTGATACTCCTTCATCTGGAGTTTTTTTTAAATTTTTTTTTATGTTTGTACCAATGGAAATGAGCGTTTTGCTTAATCAGGCAAGTTGCAGTTAATGTTGTACGTTCATTGATGTCTACTGTTCCGTTTGGATGAATGTGTAAACCTGATTCATAAATGAGAAAGAATTGATTTTGTACCTAATGTAATGTGAGGTCAGATTCGCTCGGTTTCCTCCAGGCCAGCTGCCAGCTCTGCCTGGGGCCGGGGCAGGATAACGCCAGACGGGCCCCACACACACGGCCTTCTGGAACTAGTAGAAGATTAATGAATATTTACCATTTAAAGACATGAATCATCTGTAATCTTTTCTCTTGCATTATCCCATTACCTTCCTGCCATTGTCATCTAACAGTGATATGTGGGATAATCTGAATAAAATTGGAAATCTATATATATTTCAAAAATAAATATTCTTTTTAATATGTTTCATTCAATTCATTATTCAATTTATTGGTTAAAATGGCGATTCAAGTTAAAATTTGAATCACACATATAAGTGGCATTTTTAAAAATGAGTTTTCCCTTCCTGTACTAAAGTGTATGATGAAATGACAAAATGATGAAGCACATATTGTGTTATCTGTAGTTACAACAGATTTAAATATTTAAAACAATCTAATGTAGCGACAGAAGAATTAGTTTGCTGCTTGCATCTCCTATTATATGAAATTTTTCACATGCATGAATATCAGCTTTGTGACATTTAAAACTACTGAATTGTGGCACTTATGAATTTCCTTACGCGCTGCTGTCCAAATTGTTGTTTTTTTGTTAAATCTTCTGCCAATGTGACGGTTAGCTGTGGCCTCCAGGTCCCTGGCTCCAGCCTTCCTTTCACAGTCGGGGTTCTGCAGATGACCACTGAGCGGCGCTTCGGACCCCTTGCCTTAAGAAAAAAGAAAAATCTCTAACAAATTTTAAATCTGACTTTCACATAATTTTCTGCCAGGCATTCACACTGTTCTGCCTTTAAATGTCTCAGGATGTTTGAGCTTTTTATCATGTTTCCTGTCTTTTTTTCTGCATTTTGAACTCCGATTATGATTATCAAGCAGCATGAAATGTGAATACTTGTGCCTGTTCTCAGATCCTCTGACTCTGTAGAAGCTGACTTTGTGCTGAGGAAGCAGCCAGACGTTTGCTGGCATGCTGAGGAGCAATCGATTCATTTGGAGCAGGGACACAGGGACCGCATGCGGGTCCACAGGACCAGGGTTGGAGACTGCAGTCACCAGCTGCAATCCTATTGAACAGACAATTGCACAATTTGACATTTTGAAAATAAATTCACTCAATGGAAACACAGCAATTTTGAAAAACCTTTAATATGTTGATAAGAAGTTTTGGCGCCAGAGTGAGCTGGTTTTTTTTTTTCTTGTTCATATCGAAATAGGTTTGTTTTTTTTTTTTTTTGCAAAACAGCGATGGAGACACTTTTTTCACATCACAGAAGGCTCTTGATCATCAACCGGATGGAACGGAGACCACAAGAAATAGTTAGAGGATCATGTTTTATATGGGTTATCATGTGGACAAACTTATTCACATGTGAATTTAATTCCTTTTTTAATGGAAACACTTTTATTTGCATCACACAAGTCACGTGATCAACAACCGGATGTTCCCACCGATGGAAACCACTCAGCCAGATTAACCTTTCATCTAATCTGAGTTTGAGCTGGTGAGCATTTAAGAATGAGCAAAACTTACATTTCAATATATTAGCATTTGAAAGTAAGCTTTTTCTTCTGCGGTTGGGACTTACTTCTGACTGTCTAATGATAAATGAGAGACCTTGTTCTCCGCCTGTAAAAACTAGCCTAATAGTTAAACTTGTTTGATTAGTCTCAACGTCTAAAACCCCCAGCGACTGGAAACCAATCCCAGTTTTCAGCTTTCCCTGTCAGATTGCATCAGTTTTGTTTATGGGGGCTTAAAAAGCCTTAAGAAAGTAGAACGGTTGAACGTCTCCTCTTTCTGTCATGCTACAGTCACAAGCTTCACTGTATTTTATCAGGACTGTGTGTCACAGAACATCACAACGTAGCAGGTAACTGCAAAGTTCAGGGAAACCTTTCCTGCATGCTGCTTGTTTTTTTTTCTTTCTTTTGTCCATTTGTGCTCGCCCTCCTGAGTCGATGCTTCGAAGAACCACATTTCATTACAGTTACAGCTGTGAAAGTCTTGTAGGTTTAGTCTCTACCAGATTTGCATATCTAAAAACTGACATTTTTCAAACTTTCTTCTTTGCAAAATAGCTCAAACCGAGTCTGACTGGATTGGAGTGTCAGTGAACAACGGTAATTAATTTCATTTTATTCAAATAGTTGGAAAGTTGTGGCTGAAAAATGAGAGAATGTAAAACATTTAAAGAGACGGGAGTTCTTTAAATACAATATGGTTAACAAATCTGTATCAAAACCATGTGTTAGTATTTTTTTTTTTTTTTTGCCAAAAGTTGCCTCATTGATCTGTTGGTAAAAAAAAAAAAAAGTTGATTTTTTTTTTTTCTGCCAAAATCCCTTTTAGCACAAAATGACTTATGAAGGTGACGATGTGATTCATTTTCCTCTGTCTTGCTCTTTCGCTGCTTCTGCCCCTTTAAGTGGACGTTAGTTAGTTGCCATTTTTACTGAGCCTCTGTGAGGGTTTCATCAGTTCATTAGGACTCCAGGTTTTCTATAAAAGTCTCTGGTGTGAGCTCTCCCCGAAGCAACAGGAAGCAGCTCCTGGTGGTGGAATGAAAGCGCTTTAAAAATTCCACTGTCTAGCCTCTCTTTCTTTATTCCTTTTTTAGAAAAGTGCTTTGATCATAAAAAAAAAACAAAAAAAAAAACAGAAGAAGAAAAAAACATAAGTAAAACTGAAGCGATGAGCCATTAACACAGTTGGTTCTTTATTAGCATTGTGTTAGCCAGTTTATGTTGTAGTTCCTCAGTCGACTGTTGGTTTGAGAGGAAGAGGAAGACAATTCAGAGGAAGAACTTAATAAAGGCATTAAGAGATTTATCATTGAAGATGAATTTCGTCATATTTATTATTGTTGCTCACGCTATAACAAGCACGACACAGCGCTGCTGGAACGAACAATCAGCAGTTAAATTTCTGTTCCCTGTTAAATTTAAATCTAGTGGGATGTTCTGAACATATATGAGGTTAAGATGAACATGTTGGTCCATAGCGCATGAAAAAAAATCTGTATTTTGGACAAAATCACACTTAAATTTGATGTAAACTGTATTTTGGTCATGTAGGAGGTGGTGAGTGGGTGCCCTGCATCTCTGTGCTTCTGTTTGGCCTGGGGTCTGCTGCTCCTGCTTTGTTCTGGCCCCGGCATGTGGGCCCCGGCATGTGGGCCCCGGCATGTGGGCCCCGGCAGACACCGGGGCGGCGCCTGGTGGCCGCCTGCTGCTTTTGAGGCCTTCAGGAGCCACTGCAAAAACGCAGAACACTACCAAGTATTTTTGTCTAGTTTCTAGCGCAAATATCAGCAAAAACTTGAAATAAGACTAAACTAACTTAAAAGTAACTTTTTAGCAAGATTTAGAGGCCTATTTTAAGTAAATAATATTGATTAAAAAGTACTTGTTCTGTTGGCAGATTATTTCACTTATAACAAGATATTTTCTCCATGTTATAAGTGAAATAATCTGCCAAAGGAGCGAACACTTTTTCATCAATATTAAGGAATTATTTACTTAAGACAAGCTTGCTGTAAACATACTTTTAAGGGTAACTCCTTATTTGAAGGTATTTGCATAAGCCTGACATGACATTGTTATAAACACTACGCCTGTCATGAACATGAAGGAGTCTTCATGAATGTTTATGACTGTTTTCAGGAAATAATGACACTTTTTAATGCAAAGTTGACTCTTTTAATAAACTTTTAATGGCAGTTTTAATGCAACTTTTCATTAAAATGTAGTTATTTGCCAACTAATGCTAAGTTGACACTTTTAATGCACTTTAAATGCATTTTTTAATGCGTATTTACTTTAAACGTGTCATTATTTATCGACTGACACTTCATGACAGCAGTCATTAACATTCATAAAGACTCCTTCACGCTCATGACAGGTGTTATGTCAGTCTCATGCACAGCCCATCACACAAAGTCTTACCCTTTTCTGTTAGTTTTGTCTTAATTCATATATTTGCACCAGCAACTAGACAAAAACTAGTTGGTAAGACTGAATGTTTTTGCAGTGCAGTCCTTCGTCCTTGACCGTTCTTCCCACTGCTCTACTCCCTCGCTCTCTCCTCTGTTGTCTCTCTCACTGGCTGCGTTTCCATTACAAATTTGTGAAAAATTTTACAATTGGCAATTTTGGTGTCTCCCTTAAATAAGAACGTGACTCGTGTGATTTGATGGTTTTGTGAAATAAACCAATTTTGATGTGCCTGAAGAAAAAAACAACACCTCATCCTCACGGCAAAACAAGAGCTTTTTGTTTTGTTTTTTTAAATTGCCGAGTTTCCTTTCAGCTCGTTGTATTTTCGAGAAAATCAAATTGGTCGATGGAGCTAATGTCATTTCCGTATAGATTGTAATTCGCCGTGTAGTTTGTGCTGTCCTCGTCATCATGCAGCAGTCCAGCCTTTTGAAACTTGCTGTTTAGGCCGCAGCGTTCAAAGCATGTTAAAAAAGTAACTTGTTGTCTGGACGTTACAGTCAACTTTCCCCATGATAAAAGAAATCCTCTTTTTTTAAGATGGCATGTTCCAATACTTCGGTGACTTTTTTATGGTAGCCGAATTAGTTGAATAGTAACAATAAGTGTGATAAATAAAAACAACAACAACAAAAAAAATATATATATATATATATATGTGTAGTAAAAACAAAACAGCACTCATAACGGAGCCTTGAGGAACTCCACTAGTGAGCAGTGTTTTGGATTTTGCACTTGGTAAAATGTAATGTTTCAATTGTTGACTGTGTTCTGTTGTATTTTTGTGTTTTTATGATGTAAAGCACTTTGAACTGCCTTGTTGCTGACATGTGCAATGAAACAAACCCGACTGATTGATTAATTGCTAGTTTTAGTTTATTATGAATTGTGCCATTCAATGTAGTTAACAGGGTTGGGCCCCATTTGATTATTTCTGAAGAACGGTCTTTGGAGATAGATCTGTCTCAGATAGAATATCACTGCCTTCCACAGAAATATCAAAAGGGACTAATGGTCAGAATAATGATCTATTTTCTTGTTTATAATAAAAAATAACTACCGGTAAATAAAATGTACCAAAAGTGTTTGTCCATTCCAGTTTCAAAGAAATTCATGTTGTTCTTTGGTTTATGCTCTCTGAGGGCACTAAAATGTTTTTGCATTTATTTATTTTTTGTTTTGGGTTATCGGCACTGGAGAAAAGTGACTTTCTGGTGTTTGCTGAACCAACTGGGATTTGAACATGTTTCCTAATGAATTTCTAAAGATATTTACGCATTTAACTTTTGCTGGGCTCAAAGTACCTTAGAAGAAAACGATCAGTCGTAACTTCAGAGCTCCCAGTATGACGAGCGCTGGCTCCGTTTCTGTGATCGTGTCGGGCTTATGAAGACGATGTTATTGTTTCCTGATTAGGAGCTATCCAAAAACGGGTGATAGATGTCGCTCTGAGGAAGCAGATCAAACAGGAGGCAAACATTAAAAATCCATCAAGGAAGACAAAGGCGTATTTATCACTTGTGCATGTGGAGCACAGCCTCGCCTCGTGAGGAGCTTTGTTTTGTCAGATGGCAGACTTTCTCGTTCTTCTCAGCAAAAGGCCTTCAGTGCATTAGTGGGTTGTCTTGCTTGAACCAATCAAGAACCTCGATCCTCAAACCTCAGCTGAACCTCAACCCAAAAGAAAAACTCTCAATTTACTGAGATTTCCTCAGAATGTCTCGATGGTGTTGATGTTAGGAAAGTGATTTTTGGCCCTTCCAGATCCAATACCTGCATTCCACTGATCAATTCATCCGCACAAGTTGGAATTACAAAATGTTGCTCAATGGAAACACGGCCATTTTGTTAAAACTCACATTTTTTGCTAAAACGTTTTTGTGCTAGGATAAAGTGTGTTTTGCAAAACTGCAATAGAAACTGTTTCCGTTTTTTTGCATCACAAGTTGTGATCAGCTACTGGCTTGAAAGACAAAGATAACAGGAAGTAGTCAGAGGATGTTGTTTTTTGATGACTTATTCACGAGTGACTGTAACTACATTTCCTATTTGACAGAAACACAGCAATTGCAAATTTGTGTTTTTTTGACGTTAGTGGAATATCGACAAAGTTGAGCGTTCATTTGTAACGGCATTGAAGCTACTAAGATGTCAAGACATTGAGTCTAATTTTCCTCCAGTATTGTCTTCTAACTTGGTCATCATCAGTTCTGACCAATCTACTTCTGCTTTTCTAGCTTAAGCATCCCCAAAACATCGGCAGTCCTCCTCCATACTCTTTATCATTGGCCTTGTCGATTTCTTGCCAAATATTGCCTTGTCACCAATTTCAGAGTCCTGGATATTAGCTAACATTTCTGTTGGTTTTTCTTTTGTGCTCTGACTATTGAGGCAGAATGTTTTGTTGGTCTACCTGGCCATGGCTTATTTAGAACCAAATTCCTCATTTGTAACTCTTTAGTTAGGGATTGGATGCTGCTGGTTAGCAATCCCATTTCCTTTTTATTCCCCTCTTCCGTTTCATGAAGCTCAAAAATCTTCCCCTGCGAAGCCTCTGATAATTATTTTCCTCTCTCCTGGAATCCAGCAGCTTCAGCACAACGCTGGATGAAACACACGGGTCCCTGAGGAACCGCAAACTCACCAACTTTTTAACAATCACTGTTGGGGTTATCTTTCAGTACCATACATATAAACTCTGGAATAGTTTTAGACAATTTATAGTTTTCGAAAACGAACGAGTAGGAAATTCTGTCAGGATAATGTAGATGTACAACCTCAGTACAACTGTAGAACACAGGATCAAAACCTTCCAATAAAAGGGTGATTTATCGCATTTCAGACAGTCAATGTGTCCTATGATTTTTTTAAACAATACTTTAAAGAAAAAAAAAGAAAATCTTTATATAAAAAGTAAAAGTTTGTGATATACTATATCTTCGGGGGAAACACACCCTTCAACACATCACTGTGGAAATCTCTGATCTACAATTAAGACAAGAAGTGATTAAAGTGAGTGAGGTAAGATGTTTACATTGGGCCAAAGATAACTGGAGAAGATTTTAATCAAGATATTCAGCTGACACTCAGGAATACATCTGGACCCAGAATGGAGCCCTGAGGAACTCCACTGGATGTTTGGATCCTGCATACAAACAAATCCACAGCTGCTGCGAAAGCTTTCTGTCAGCAAGTTACCTTGAATAACTCAATGCAAGTCCATCTAGGGTTTGGATAGTCAGTGTCAAAGGTCATTGGTTTTATTAATCTGAATCCTGCATTCATTTTCTGTACGGTTTTTGTTTTTCCTGGGAAAGGAGTAAAAACTAAGGCTGAAACGATTAGTCAGAGAAAATATGATGATCAAAATCATCGTTAACTAATTTAGCATGAACTGAAAAAAAGGACAGTTACTGAAAGAACAAATTCAGAATGTAGCCCAAAACTGTACAAGACATACAAATTTTACATTTAAGATTAAAAACAACCATTTATCTGTAAATGTGAGCAAAGGAGTAACTTTTATTCATGTGACGTTAAATTGCTCACAGCACCGTTTGTCGGTTTAGCCACTGCTGCATTATTCTGCATCCACTTAAATATGTATAAGAGTAAAAAATAAAAAATTTCAGAATGGTTTCCCTCTACAAAATATTACAAAAATTTGAATTACAAAAAAAAGAAACTGATCAACTATTTGTCTCTGCAGTAATAATTGACCAGCTCGGTTAGCAGGGAAAGGATTACCCTGCAGTAATCCAGATCGATGCAGGAACTTCCAAGGTTTCTCCTTCACGACCCACGGCGGGTCCATATTCCCTCCACTAACAATTGCAGATAATTAGGCCGTCAGAGCGAAAGCTTTATTTAACAAGCTGTATCCTAAATTACCTTTAATTGACGCGGTCATTTAAAAAAAAAATCATTGGCGGTGTCTGACAAGGCTTTCTGCGTTTCCAGATGTTTGCCTGGATTCAGAGACGTGACCTCCATCTTCTGATTTATGACTTCAGACAAAATGACCTCAGGCCACCGGAGAACCAACAGAGCTGACACCGAGGAGCAAAATGTTTCTCATGTCGGCATCAAATGCTTCTGCGTGTAAAAGAGGATTCGTGTCCACTGTCTGAAATAAGTTAAACATACAAACATGAACTGGAGCACATAACAAACATCAGCTACTTTACTGTCATCTGACTGAATATTGTCTGATTTTTATTGGAGGTAAAACTTTTCACCTTTACCTTTAGTGCAAACAAAACGTGTTCAATTTTAGATTTTTATTTATTTTTGCAAAATTTGAACGAGGTGAAGTTTAAAACGCCTCTTGAGGAGTGTTGGGCGGAACAGATTTACAGAGAAAACAGTTTTTATCTCGTATGCAAAATGTATAAATATTTTTGCAGAGTTTTGACTTAATTACTGAGCTGAATGTGTTGCTCTTTTAGCAAATGACCTTTTCTTTTTTTTAGTCTGTGCACCACAATTTACGATTAATCAATCACAATAATCAGTTCAACATGATTAATACGATTAATGGTTTTAGAGCAGGATGATAAAAACCTCACATTTTCATTCAGGATTTTAATTCAATATATCATTCAGTATTCCAACAATCATGCATTTTTCAAGGGATTTCAAATGTTTTATCTTCATTATCTCATAACGTAATGTAGCTTTAGATGATTTTGCTGTAAACAGCAGCACTATAATTGAAAGGGCAATGAAACATTATTTTAAGAGAAAACCTTTTCATTTTGGACAGAAACTTCCGTCGGACTGAACTATGATCAAATGTCCTTCGACTGGTGGAAATAGGCAGCAGAGCAAACAGTGTTCAGGTTATGATTCAAGGTCAGTCGAAGCTACAGGAGCGGTTTCCTCTCTCAGACAGCAAAGCACTGATTTTTTAAAATTTTATTTCAAAGGCTGGAGAACGACTTCCACTGAACACGTAATGACATTACATACGTGTGACTGGAAACACAGAGAGAGAGAATCACGCCAAGCAGTATCCGAAAAGAAAACTGACAAACGTCTGACAGACACTGTTCAAGTTCCATGCAGAATGAAAAGGAAAAAAATAAGATTCTTCCCAAATAAAACATTAAATTGTCATTAAATTGTTTATTTTCCAGATCGATACTCACCATCAAACAAGAAGAGCCATTAGAATGCAGAGTCAGAATGTTGGATGATAGTATATTACAGTAATATTTAGCAAATTAGAATATGCTTTCTGATGAGACTTTTTGTCAGATCAAAAGTACCTTTTGAAAACTATCTTTTGGTAAGTATTAAATTTACTTTTTTTTATTAAACCCAAATTGCTGTAATATAAAATGTTTTCGTTATTGGATTTATTGCAATGTTATAATTTTAAATGTCATGTCTTCATTAACTGCAAGCAGTAAATAGTCTGTATATAACAAGTCTACATAATGTGTTACATTTAATGATAAAGTTTCTGAAATAAATTGGCTTTTCAGTGATGTTTTCATTTATTGAATGGGTCAGTATTTGATAAATGCCGGATTTTTAAGCAAACAAAAAAAGATGCTCAAACTTCAGCTCCCCATGAACTCTTTATTTCATTCAGCTCTTCAAACTGTCCACATCCGCAAACAAGTAGGTTAACTGAATTATTACAGTTCTTAAAAAAATATTAGAAAGCCCTAAAAAAACAATTATTTTTTAGATACGTTTTTGTGGAAAAACACACATTTCATGTCCATAAGTTTATTTCAGCAACAGCTATAAAGGGACACTTCAGCAGTTCCTGCACTCCTTTAATCGTCCTGTGTTGGCAGGGCTGCAGTGTTCAGAAAGAAGTTGCTCAATATGTCTTCTTAGGCACAGCAGGATGTGCCACTCAATACTATTTTTACCTCCAAAGTGGCTCAGACTGTAAGCAATGTAACGCACATGTAGCCATGTACTTTCCAGTTCAGCTTGCTGGTATAATATCCACAACTGATCCAAGAGGTCCTACATCTGTTCCGTCAGTCACATCATCTGAGTCCTTGGCATGGTGTCCTGCTGATGTCCAGAGTACCAGTGTCCAAAATTGTTCATGTATCCTCCAGAGTGGACAGGCGGGCCTTTGGCAGCCATACTGATGTCCCACAGAGAGCATGGAGAGGAGGAGGCTGGCGGCGGCGGGGCGAGGTGATCTCCCTCGGCTCCACAAGGACCGTTCTTCATGATCTTCTTGTACTTTGACCGTTTGTTTTGGAACCATATTTTCACCTGGGGGGAAAAGGAAAAGGGGAAAAAGAAATGGGCTGAGAACAAAGGTTTCAAATTTAAGCTGTGAGAAGACCTATGTTTATTCTTCTCACAGTTAATTGGCTGTTACTCCACGAGGCGTTTAGCATTTCTTTCTCGTTCAGCATTCATTTTCCAGTCTGTTTTATGTTCATATTTTATGAAACTCTGCCTTTACATAACTCTGTAAAAATCTAAAAGGAGATAAAAGTGGAACAAAAATAAAATGGGAAAATCATTTTCTTCCAAAAGTCCAACGTCCACGGAAATTACACACTGCGCCGAAAAATCACCATGAGGTACCAAAAGTCAGGCTCATGAAAATTCATCATAATTATGGAAATCATAAAAAAATACATATTTAAATCAAAATTTTGTAAAGCATGCTTTACATGTAACAAAAATACAACTTTGTGTAATTTTCTGTGAGAAATTACACAAAAGTAAAATATTTATTTGAGAAAAACATGACTCTCCTGCTTTGCCCTCACTCCAGTCTCCTCTATATTCCTCTCCCCCTCAGCAGCAGCAGAGGAGGAGAGAAGCAGAATGTTTCACTAAAATTATTTTACTGCTATAGACAAACAAACGTAGTAAAGCATCATTTTACATCCAGTTCCTCATGTAAAATGAGTAACTGCAGTTTAGCAAAAAGCAGTTTAGAAAAACTAAACTGCTTTTAACAAATGAAAAACATGAAAAATGCTAATTACAAAAGCAAAGACATGAAAAATGACAGTAGGCCCAGCCTGTTTCATCTATCCTGCTTCAAACAAGATTTACTTTGAATAGCAGAGCTAAAGTGTTAATCTAAAAAAATAGGGTAGACTAATACTGACTAATACTAATTAATTTTTCTTTTCTGGGGGCTTGTGGTGGCGGGCACCACAAAGCCTTTGAGTTAAGGACACCCAAACAGCTAGCGCTGGCCCTGCAACAGCCTTTATCCGTATAATATAAAACTTCCTCTTGCAGTTTTTGAAAACCCTTTTCAAAAAATTTCCCGTTTTTTACTATTACTTGCTCATTTGTGCATTAGCCATCTTCAGCCAGATTAGCCAGACTGCTGTTTTCAAACACACACACAGAGACAATCACCCTCAATTGTAGAAAAATGTCCTTGCTATCTGATGAAACTAAAAGTCAAGTGTTTGGCTATAATGATAACCATAGTGACACTTGGAACAAAACATCATGAGGACAGAAGATAAGATCTAAATATTGAAACATCTCAAGACATCAGCTATGAATTTAAAGTGTGATCCTAATTGTGTCACAAATTAGCGACAAAGTGGCTTAAGGTTGACAAAGTCAGTATTTTGGAGTGGTCTTTACAGAGCCCTGGTCTCAGTAACACAGAAAAGAGAAAGAGTCTGACCTACAAGCCTGACTCAGTGACATCAGTTCTGTGAGGAGCTATTTTGAGAAGCTAATGGAAGAATATCCAAAAATATAGAACCCAGGTAAAGATCTTACACTTGACTAACATTACTAAGCAATAGCATTAAACCCTTGTATTTACAAATGCTGAAACATTTATCACTTAGCTTTAATGTATACTGGCACTGAGGTTTGTGAAATATGCTGGTTCTAACTAAAAGAAGGAAAAGCATGATAGAATATCAGCCTTCAGATAATGAAGCTGATTATCACTCCATTCATTTCTCAAATTATTCAGTCATGCTGTTGTTAACATAATTGGCACGTTCTTGTTCCAGTATGCCTGCCAGTGAAGCATCAAATTACAATAGCCTCTTACGGTAAATAAACAAATCGCCAACTACAGCACAGTTCAAACATTTGCCTGCAACTGATTCTGACATTCATAAGTGGAACTTTTTTCATGCAGAACATTTTCTGGCAAGAGAAAAAGAGGAAAAAGCGCAAAGGAATAAAGTAGACAACAGTGTTGGTATTGTTACAGTGGGAGTTTATGGCTATTTATATTGATGTCTGAAGTGCTTTTATAGCAGATATTTAATCCTATAAAATAAAAATCCAATCCAACATCTGACTTCTTAAATTGACTTAAATACGTGGAAAAAATGATCCCTTTACTTGATGATCAAAACACAGAACAATTCTTACACACCCAGCATTTAAGCTAATTAGCCACAAAATCACAGACAGTAAAACTTTGACAGATTCCTGTTCTTCAAGAGTATCTGCTGACCACACTGTCCTTCTGAAGTTAAACTGCATGATGGTAAACACATAAAATACAGTAACCACTCCATAAAAATAGGGACCCAACTTGATTTAAGCACATGTTGTTGAAAAACAACCTCTGCTTTTTAAAATAATCTCCAAAATTATTCAGATTCTACATTTTGCGCATTGAAGTGGATCTAAAATATCATGACCTGCTTTTAAAGCTCACTGTGTGTTTGCATAAGAATTAGCATATTGCAATTATAAAGAGATGCTAATCAGTGTCAGCAGTTTATAAAATATCTTAACTGCAGTGAGTGAACACCTAAAGCAAGTGAAGAACGTTTATTGAGCCATCAGTCAATCAACAGCCTGTGAAGGGAAAACAGCTCAGGTGCAAGGATTTCTACAGTGATTATGGTTCTCATATTTACAAAGCAGCAGACAACTGACAGCGTTCAGGAGAGGTTAACTACTAAATACTACCAACACCACACTGCAAAAACATAACATCTTACCAAGTATTTTTGTCTAGTTTCTGGTGCAGATATCTGATTGTACTTGAAATTAGATCAATAAATCAATCAAGTTCATCTCTATAGCAAGGCAGTTCGAAGTGCTTTATATCATAAAGACACACAAAAAATACAATGCTGTAGAGCACACAGTCAACAATTGTCAAGTGCCATCATTACACATCAAAATGTTGATTAATGTTTCATTGATTATGTTTCAAAAGCAACTCCAAACAGTTGGGTTTTTAGACGAGAGGGGATTTTTTTTTAGGAAAAACTAACTTACAAGTCACTTTTCAGCAAGATAAAGGAGCTTATTTTAAGTAAATAATTTTGTAATATTGATGAAAAAGTACTTGTTCCATTGTCAGATCAAGGAGTCATTTATTTCAAACAAGCTCCTTTGTCTTGCTGAAAAGTTACTTGTAATAGTTAGTTTTGTTGATCTAGAAACTAGACCAAAATACTTGGTCAGATTTTGTGTTTTTGAAGGGCACAACTTTAACGAGGGAGTGCAGCTCAGAGGCATTCCAGGTATCTTTGAGTGTGTAAGAGAACCATCAGTGAATCACACTAAATTCAAAATATTCCACAATCTTCAGCAACCTTCAAATTTGCTTGCTTTTGTGTGTGTGTGTGTGTGTGTGTGTGTGTGTGTGTGTGTGTGTGTGTGTGTGTGTGTGTGTGTGTGACAGACAGAGAGAGAGAAAAAGGGAGAGAGAGACAGAGAGAGAGAGAGGTCTGTCCCCATAAACACCCCAAAAGTCATAACAGTGTCATAAACCACAATTACATGAATGAGTGTTTGCGTGTGTGTGGGTGCGCCTGCGTGTGCATATGTGTATGATGAATACATTTTTGAGAAAAGAAAAAAAAAACATCAGAAATGTGCTACGTGCCATTTCTCAGCAGTGTCTGGGAACAGTTGCGATTTCAGTGGAAAGTGGTAAATGTTTGGCAGGCGGCCTAATGGCATGGTGATGGGGTGTATGATCACTATCTCTAAGTGTGTGTGTTTCTTTATACGTGTATGAAAGCTTCCACTCGGGCTAAATGTATTTAAGTAGATGCATATGTTTGTATTGGTGTGTTACTGTGTGGGCTCCAGGGTACTGAGAGGAATGTGGCCGGTACATAACACACAGACAGTATTAACATTCGCAGACTGAGCTAATTACAGTTGACCATGTGACCACAAGGAGAGGAAAGAGTTTGTACAAAGGCTTGTTAAGATTGACTGATTCGTGGATGCGCACATGTAAGGTTCAAGTGCACAGGTGGAGCAACTGTGCTCTTTTAAATGGTAATGTGTTTGTTTTTCATGTCTAAACATCTCTAAAACTAAATTTGTTTAAATAATGAGATGACATGTGTGTCACAAACAACAAGGAGGTTAAGAGAGAAGAGGGAGGGAAAATGCACACACCTGCACACACCAGCTAAGTATAAAGTAACTATTCCTTATGTGAAACAGCAAAATGCTGTTGATCTGTTTACTGAAAATAAATGAGACGTTTAATAGGCCTGTCACAATCACAAATTTTACTGGACGATAAATTGCCCACGTAATTATCACAATAAATGGTGATATTCCTCTTTTGAGGCCCTTTGCCAGCTTGCCCTCTCGAAGACCAATAAACTTTAATTTTGTAGAGAACACCTAACACTGGGACAGGATATTTTCAATATTTAAATTAAACTACAGCACCAAAATAATGAATGAAACAGAAATAAATAAACACACGCACAATTGAAACCATAAATAAAATGGATCATGAAGTCTCAAAATCAGTTTTCAGACTGCTTTTAATTGCTCTTTAAAAAAAATATACAAATGATCAGAATAGGAAACACAAAAATAGCAAAATTCTAAATTGAAGCTCATTTTTATTTATTGTGAGATGAATTAAGATCAGTCTCATTCATTGGTAGTTTATTGCAATGGTGCTGACCAAACACCAGAAATGCTCAAAGCTAGTTGTGCATATATTATGACAAATAAGGACAGTTTGGTTGAATACAACTTTCATGCATCTGTGTTGCTCCTACAATTGTTAAAATTAAGCCTGCTGGAGTTGAGTCTCCTCTGAAATCCCTTGGTGACCAACAGGTGGCAGCACAACCGGCCCTCATCCTGAAACTCAGATCCTTTTCTGATCTGTAAGCTACCATAACTAGGAATTACCAGGTGAGATTAACCACAATACTCTTTACAGTGGAAGTTGTTACTGAGAGAAGAAGAATAAAAATGCATTTTGCTCTTTTCAGTGTCAGCGAAGTGAGAAGAAACACTTCGCTTTTAAAATAACTTAAAATAGTAAGTTATTTTAAAAGGAACTATATTTCCTACAACATGTTGAGCCGTGTGAGGAAGACTAAACCAAGCCCAGTAAAGTTGTGCGGTGTAGTCGTTTGAGATCTGTGTTTTATGGAACACGCAGGGTTTGGAAACATAAACAGCCTGTCAGAAATTAACTACCAATTTCTGATGGTTAATGCTAAAAACAGTTGAAAACATTATATTACTAATTAATTATTTTGTTCTAAAAGTATAGTCAAACCCTATTTCTTACTCTCTAACACAATGGTGACATTGCTTATGTGATAGCAAATACTTGAATGAATAACTAATTATGTTAATCATGCAGGGTAACTGAAAATAATGTTTTTAATGTTCTTGTATTTTCTTAAAATACAGTTTTAAAACGTAATTAGACTTAGACCAAGTAGAACGTCCACAAAAACCACAAGACGGAAGTTTTTGGTCACTTTGTAGAAACAACCATGAAAAACAAGCAACAGAAACCTTGGATAAAAGGCATACTCATCTTTCAAAATAAAGTAAGCCTCTAAACACAAACTTGACTTTATCCAGATTGTGATTTGTGCTGGTATAGTAAAAATCATCATGGACACAAATGACAATCGTGCAGTTCATTGAAATGGAATCGGCTTCGCACCAATCAGCAAACTGCTCTGTGAGTTTCTCTCAGTGGGTCCAATTCCACCTCCAGCCTTACACAACACACACTGAGGCATTCTGAACCCATCAAGACTCAAGGAAAAAAGTTACCGTTTGAGACTCCTATTAAAGAAGTTTAACGGCCTATTTTAAACATTCAAGCACCAACTGTACTTGAATGTGTGTTAATACGCATCATGGAAAAGCGTCTTAGCAACACAGCCTTCCTTACCTCTGCTTTTTATGGGGACAGTCTGTTACTGCAAAGAAGAATGAATGGCCCTACTGGATTGGATGCTTGGAAACACCAGCTAATAGCATGTCAGCTAGCATTGGAGCTCTGTTCTTCAGTTTCTAAGGCTTAGTTTTCTTTTCAACATTTTAGAAAAGGCAGAAAAAAGAAAGAATGAAGAAATAAGAAAGAAAAAAAAGGCAAATTTACTTTCCACAGAAAAATCTGCCAATGGGTGAATTAGCAAATACTGAACTGCGAATCGACAAAAGTTAAAAACGAGACAGTGACATTTTACACTGCACAATTGTCCCTTTTTAGTCGTTTTGAAAGACTTAATTTTTAACAAAAAAGCTTAATTTTTTTATATTTGGGTGTCTGAGGCAAGATAAGAAACTTGAATTAATTTGGTTGGCAAACAAAACTCTATAATTGAAGTTGAACTGTTTGTCTTCTTCTGTCTTAAAGAAGAGATATCGCAAAAGAGAGGACACAAGTTAACAATTCGGCAAGCTGTCTTACACACATCTGCAGAAGGGAAACATTAGCTTGTCAAAGATGTAGCCCGATTAGCTAGTCGCCACAAATTGAGGTTCAGTTTTCCCAGTTTTACCCTCTGGGTGATCATGATCGATTTAGTTGTCGAAGTGACAGCGGAGCAGATTTGGTTTGTCTGCCTGTTGCTGAGCAGTGTGAAGATTTTAGTGGGATTTTTTTTTTTCCTGTAAATGTGAACCAAACAGGGTAATAAACTAGCACAAAGAATGCCTCACCCTCCTCTTTTCATGATGTTCTATTCATATTTCAGAAATTCTGCTCACCGATAACAACATCAGAAACTGCATTCTTATGTCACGATGTAAAAATATGGCAAAAATAATTGCATGATTGCCCATTTAAAAAAAAAAAAAAAACTTTCTAAAGAAACTGGGCCTGTATTCTCGATAATCCCCATAACTCCTTTTAATAGCATGGTGGTTAAACTCCTATAAACCTTTGCCAATGTCAGTTACAGTCCACTTTCTAAGACTACTTCCTCAGTAAATGTGTAAATTACAGGCGAACTGCTGCTTCCCCAGAGCTTTATTACCACAACAGACAGAGGCAAATCGATGGATCATCTAATTCGCCCAGTGTAAACATATCTATGGCTGTTCATTCATTGGGGATTAGAACCACTCAACGGATGACACAGGGTGCAATGTGTAGCCAGTACATTAACACACACACACACACACACACACGCACACACGTATCATATAGCAGCTGAATTTCTCCCACTCTGTCCGAGTTAATGTTACACCTGTTCTCAGCTCAGAACCAGATTTTTTACTTTTACTGATGAATCTGGTGTAACTGTAGGTAGAAATGTTAGCCGAACCATGTGTCAAAAAAAGAAATCCCGCATGTATAATAACTGATGATTTTTTTGACTATATAATAACATATAGTAATATGCTATTTCATGTTAATAATACAGCTTTGTCACTGTTTGTTTCCACTGGAGTTAATATTCAAATGAAGTTACTCTTCAAAGAACCGAGTCACACCCATAAACTGTCAACGCTTCCACAGATGGATTTTTCTACCTGAGAGTTTAGTTTGTGGCTGTTGCCATTTTGCCTCTTAAAGCCAGAGCAGGGGCCCGCAAACTGTGGCTCCAGAGCCGCAGGCGCCTCTATGAACAGGTAATAATTGGACCCAAAAAAAGTGAAGAACCAGCATGTTCTTTTTTTTTAAAATACAGATAAAACAAATGCAGATTTAGCAGAGGTTTTTTTTTTGTTGCATTTAACAAATCTAGCATTAGATTTCCATGACAGACTGACACAAGTATGGGTGATACATTATTACTTTTTTTTCCGATCATTACTTTGGAGACTGATTATTATTATTATTTTTTATCATCTTCCACAAACATCAACATTCCATAGAAGAAAATGTATCAATCCTCTTTTTGTAAATGTTTTACTCTTTTCTTAGTTTTAAAACCTCAAAGCAAATTAAAACGGCGGTTCTTTAAAACATGACCACAAATGTTCGACTATAGATATTCAATGAAATATTTTTATGTTATCTTTTCACAAAAGGTTATGTGAGATTTGTGGCTCTAAACGGCGTTTATTCAGCCGCACTGAAGGCAAGAAAGCGGCTCTTTGGTTTGTGGTTGCAGAGCCCTGAGCTACAGGAACTCTTGATTACAGAGAACTGCAGATATAAAGTCTCCTCACTACTTGTGGAATTATCATTCATTTTTAAAGACTGAGAATATTCGGGAGATTAATGCAAAAAATTTGCAGCCTGTTGAATTTGTGTGTGTTAAATACATTTTGGAGGCCTTCGCATTGTAGAGTCTTCCTAGTTTGAAAGGGAATATTTAGGCTGTCATTTACTAACCATGACCTAAAGCATTCAGTTTCAAGTGCCTTGCTAAGTTTATCATTATTATTTCTTCTTCTTCTTCTTCTTCTTCTTCTTCTTCTTATTCTTATTCTTATTCTTATTATTATTATTTTACGGCATAAAATTCAGCATTAAAAAACCAACACGTTGCCTGGTCTGTGACAAGACGAAGCTCACCACACACTGAGGCATAAATAAAGAGGTTGCTTTATTTATGTTAAAAATCTTCTTTAGCTTGTAATTAAAGCTATGAGACAATATCGACAAAATCTCTGCCTGGCAGTTCCTTTTAAATCTCTCAACAATTAAATGCAATTATGGCCAAATCCAGTCATAGCAAAGAAAAGCGACTTCAAAATAATCTACATTCACACTAACTTTAATCTCCTCCCTTGAGCATTTGGAGCTGGTTTTGGAAGGATAAGCTGAACGTAAACGGCCTCAACTGCATCAAGACAGAGAATCACTCAACACTGAATTTAAATAAACTATAGGATATTGGGTTTTTTAAATACTGATAAATACAAGACTGATAAGCAGCAAGTGTTGTTTTGTTTTACAACCGTAATCAGTAAGTAGTAATAGAAAAAAGTATTTTCTCGAATGATATCTTAAAAATGAGCAACAAAGACCGTCCCAAACAAACAGCAACTTCTTTAAACTGTTGAAATAATTTTTTAGTTGGTTGGTTTTTAAAAAAAAAAAAATTATTAGTATTTTTATTATTGGTTTCCAAACTACCAAAAGAAATTCTTGACTGAATCATGACTTGAAGAGGAAAATAATCTGCTTCAAATCCTATCTTAAAATTTGACTTGGCTTTCTCTCAATGTAGACATTTGGAATATAAGTAAATAAAAATAAGGAACTAAATGTTTTCTTCATTGTAAGTATGTATATGTGCAGTGTTTTCACAAAAGCAAAAGGTTTAGTTAGTGCAAGTATGCGTGGAACCATGAGTTCATCACAGAGACAGTCTGGGGGAACAAACTTCCTCCGTAGCAAATCGCTTTTGCTAGCTCTGTAGCTCCAGCCTGAACATGAAAATAGCTTGTGTCCAGCATGTGTGGGGTATGCAGAGATGCCTCTTTTTCTGACTCCATACCTATTCAAGTCCTGCCTGACGATCCTCTCTGCAGATCTGCTGCAGTTTTGAGCCAAACCACACAGTGACCACAAAATCAACTGAAATCAAACCAATGACTGATAAACCTGCTTGGAGATAAGCTCAAGGTTTGTTTACGCTGGAACATGAACTCCCCATGACATGTTACATTTAGGTAAGTGAAAGAACCAGTATCTATTTCCAGATGGAGGAGCATGTGGAGGAATGTGCCGCCGCCTGTTTAGGCTTTTGATTTGCTTCAATGTGAACAAAAGTAACAATTTAAGGCGTGATTGATATAAGCTCATACAGGAAAGCTCGTTTCATTTTTATACTTTTTATTTTTATTTTTTAATTTGAGGGAGAGTGTTAAAATGCTTCAATGAACTGGAAAAACACACAATCTTACCAAGTATTTTTTGTCTAGCTGCTAGTGCATTTACATTAATACAGATGAATTAAGACAAAACTAACTCAAAAGTAACTTATCAGCAAGACATAGAAGCTTCTTTAAAATAAAAAAAAATCCTCAATATTGATGAGAAAGTACTACTACCACTGGAAGATTATTTCACTTATAACATGGGAAAATTGTCTCGTCTTAAGTAAATTTATCTGCTGATGGAACTAGAACATTTGAACTAGAAACGGGACCACACCCACTTGGTAAGAGTGTGTGTTTTTGCAGTGTGTGAGCAGCTTCACAACATAAATGATGTAGAATTGTCAGAGGCATCAGAGCTGTTCTAAAAAACGGGTTTGGGAACGCTTTTGTGCTCATTTTCTGTGCTTTAAGAAGGCAAACAAACAATGAAACAGCGAATATAAACAGCGTCTGTATTTTGCACGTGTTTGCAGGTACCTGGGTCTGTGTGAGGCCCAGTTTGGCTGCGAGGTCGGCCCTCTCGGGCAGGGCGAGGTACTGTGTCTGCTGGAAGCGCTGGTTGAGCGCCTGGAGCTGCAGGCTGGAGTAGATGGTCCGGGGCTTCCGTATCTTCTTCCCCTTCCCGTTCAGCCTGACCTCGCCGTTCTCTATCACCGTTGTGGGCTTCTCGTGTTCTGTGAGGCGAAAAGAAAGAGAGCAATTTGCTTAATATGCCTCACTTCAAAGGAGAGCTGGAACTGGCTTTAGCTTTACGACGGAAATGCAAATGCAAATGCAAAAAAAAAAAAAAAAAAGATATGTTGACTAAAGCACAGCGGCAGAATACAGAAATGTTTCACAATTTGGAAAGGTAGGAAAATAGTTTTTTTTATTTTTTTATTAAAAGTCTCCAAACTAAAATGAATGAAGCTTAACTGGTCTAGCATTCTTTGAGATACACCGAACCATTATTTATTTATATATTTAACTTACAGTTTGAATCACATGCTGACATAAACAACATTTTGAATGAAAAGGAGTAGCTGGAAGAAAAAAAACCTCTTCTCTCAAAAGTCAATTGACTGCCATAAGCAACTAAACATCAACTGTCAATATAGATACTTTTACTAATATATTATTATTATTATTATTGTTAATCATGTTTCTTAAACACAAAGCAGACAATGTGTATATATAAGAATAATAATATGAAAGAAATGACTTGATGCAATCTGATGTGTTTCCTTAGAAATGTTTTAATCGACTTTGAGTAATTAATTCAGCACACTGTACTGTTTGACAACTAAGATCAATTGCCTGAAGATGACATTTGTTGTAAGTTTGCGCTATATCAATAAACTATATAGCTATAATAAAAAAAAACATACATTATCTTTGTAATGATCCACCACACTACTGAATCAGAATACTTCATTATACCTTGATAGAATATTATACTTTAACCATTATCAGCTATGCTTTCACACATTTAGGAAACATTAAGGATTACCAGTTTAAAATAATGTAACTATATAAATCCCTGCCTGCAAATTTACACAAATGTGCTTATATTTAAATTCAAAGTCTTAAATTGCTGATGAAAACATCTCAGGCTTGATGATGTCGTGTGTCCTTCTGATCCTGCAGATCTTTCCCTAGAACCCGACACACACAGAGTGTGTCCGCTGCACGCCGCCACTTCTCTCCCTGAACACGTCTCTGATCTGAAACCGGTTCTGGCTCGGGCCGTTCGCCTCAGAACTGTTTCCATACACGCTGGCATTAGAACGATCATTTACGCTGGTTTTTACTCATTTTTAAATAACATTTCGGCTGTTATTTCACATCTGTTTTTCTGCTCTGCGCTGATATCCTGGCTAGTAAACAGCCTGTTGTGTTTTTTATTGTTTGATACACATGTGCATTTTGCACATGTAAAATGTAAAAATGTCATCCTTCTCGGTTGCACATCTCTGGCATCGTGAGTAAGATATTTCTATGTCTGAAAACTGTATATATATATATATGTATTAATTTACCACTGTTTTGATATTTTTGTTGAGCCTTTATATCTTGATTTTACACCTGAATTTCTCCACTGTTGAACAAAAAGGATATTTCTGTTCTATTATTATTATTTTTTTTACATAAAATTTTAACATATGCAAGATTTTGTTTGACATATTTAGGATTGTGTTTGCCATTTCACTTGATGTGTGTGAAGTGAAAAGCCTTATGAAAACAAAATGTATTTCTTTTATTATCATATGTCTTGTGCCTGTCCAATTATTAATGAGTAAAGGCCTCTAGTGCCACAAAAACCTTTTTTTAAAGTATTTTTGCCAGAGTCTGTCCTATCTATTCTATTCACCAAACATCAATAGGATGTTTGTGAAGGCATATCGAGGTTTTAAAGATTTATAGCTTCACACGTAATTTTTCTTGTCATATTGTTCCAACATCTCAAAATCCTGTGAATGACGTGGCAGAGAACGTGCTGGACTTGCTTGTTTTTTTTGTTTTTTTTGCTATATAAAGGATTAAGTAAAGTTGTGCTGCCCCTCCCCCACGTATTTCTGCACTCCTCCATATAATACCTTGGAAGAAGGCTGCTACAATCTGCTGGGTTTCCTGCGATAGAGACTTTTTTTAATCGACTTTGAATAATGGGTTGACCATGCTGCACTCTTTGACAACTGGGATCGGTCGGAATCTGTGTGTTACTGAATCGAAATGAATTACACTTGTTTCCATGGAGACAAATTTAGCCATGTGTGAGCATATTTGCGAACACAGCATGACTGTTTAGCCGTCGACTGCAGGCTCTTATATTAACTAAGATCCTGCATTAACCGGATAACAGCTGGTGGGGCGTTTCAGTGTTCCTCCCACAGTACGAACTGGGATTCATCATCGTCATGAAAAGTTTCTTATGGTGTCAGGAATTTGGATTTATCATAAAAATAATATATTCCAATTAGCGGTGGCTGAAAGCTCTAAAAAGGAAATATATATTTCACTGTTTTGTCCCCATTGTTCCATGAGAGCATCAAAGAGTATCAATAAACTCCAAATATGATTAAGTACAGTCACTGTGTGCAGATCAATGATACTAACCACACTTCTTTATGTCGTGAGCAGCATTATTGCAGTCAGTTCCAATTGTCACTTTTGTCATATCAATAAATAGCACAAAATACCATAACTTTTTAATGACAAAAAGTAACAATCCTCTTCAGAACTGTGTAACCCCTGGCAGATTAGATATACTCACTATTTATCTTAACAGAAAGAACAATAAATATATGATAACGTTATCACAGCTGTAAGTCAGAATATTATTTTATCCGCAGTAGCAGTAATTGTTGCATCCACTTATAACATCAGATACATTTATTTTATGTTTTTTTATTTTTTTACTCGAGGTTATATCATGGAAGTCTCAACCATCACACATTACATTATTATATTTTAATAAACATTCATCCTACTTTACTTATATTCTTACATGGATCTTAACTATATTTATCATTTTATTCCAAACGTTAAACAGAGAAAAATTCTACGTTATCTTGTCTTTGCCCAGACAGAAGCTCAGCCCTCAATACAGTCACTCTGATTTAAACTCTGCTCTTTAAATGGCCTAATGCATGTTTAACGAGTGTAAAGAAGATATTTTTTTGGAGAGCATATGCACGATGAATCCTGCTGATCCTCTTAAAATCGGACTGCCGAACAAATACCGAGAACACACACGGCTCAGCGGGAAGGGCTTTCCTTCTTTTCCTCGTGTTCCTCTTAGAAAGTCAGGTTTTCCCAGGATCGTTTACATGACGTGAACTGTACGCCTGCAGTGGGAGGAGAGGACAGTTGCGTTGGAGCCGAGGCCCCAAAAAGAGGTCAGATTGGGTAACTGAGCTGCTGCAGCGATGGGCAGGAGACGGGGAGACAAAATCCTCAACTCGATTTCTCATGTAGAGGAAAACCTTAAAGCTGATCCTTTTCAGTTCGACTTAAACTTTTTTTTTTTTTTTTATTGTATGGTTATGGATTTTGTTCAGGATTCCACAGACCTGATGATCACATAAGGAAGGAAAGGTTAAAGGTGACCGTTGATTTGGTGCTGTGAACCTCAAACCAAGAGAGGAAAATACACAAAGAAACAATTATATCAGGATATAGGTCATTTATAGACATCATGTGTATCATTTTCTTTTTCTCTTTTAGAAAATCGTCGGTTTAATTGAGTCTAAAGATCACAGTGTCACAGACAGAGAGATCAATGAAAAACATTTTGTTCACAGAAAACGTCAAATGATTCTTGGTCTGGCATTTTGCTTAATGCCTTACAAATTTATGAAATCCTGACAAACTCTGACGTTTTCACATCAGGAGGAAATATTTCTATTCTATTTAATACTTCTGTCAAATCACCTCATATCTTTATTTATAAAGTTGGATTTCTAGTGATTTTACATTTTTGAAATTTACAAAATAATATGTTGATGAGTCCAAAATGTAAATTAAATTAACATAAATACATTTTTTAAATACAGTATCACTATTATTAATACTATTATTATTGTTGTTTTTCACTGTCAAAATGTGAAATAAATAAATGTCATTTTATTTAACTTTGAATTTCAACTTAAGCTACAAGTGTGATGGGATATTATCAGATGCAGAATTACTCATGTTTATGTATTTTTTCCCCACTACATACCCAGGACTTCCACGCGTCTCTTTTATAACTTTTGCAGATTGATCAGTTCTAGTGCTTATTTAGGCCAGAAAACATGTTGCACACATGATAGAGCTCCATACGTTGGTTCAAATTTGACCAAACCAAAGTGAAGGAATTGGCTGATTTCAGTGAGCCCCTCTGATCATTAGAAATACATTAGAATGGATGTATTTCTAAACGCCTATAGTTTTACTTTTCATTGTTCGATCTAATTTCGAGGGGGGATCAAATTCAGCTGACGATCATTCAGCTGAATTTCCTGGAGGGTGAAGCCTCGTTATTATCTAAGGCACATTCATCATAAACATGTCAGGCTACTGGGACTGTCGAAGAACTACAAAGTAAAATAATAATAATAAAAATAAAAATCACAATATTAATGCTTTCAATCTTTTTGTCGGCGTTAATTTAAATCGAATGAAGGCAGCCGGCCACGTCAATCAGCGGGTAGAAGATGACGGACTGGATGATGAGGGAGGAATATGAAGGCCGCTGCGGGAGACCGCAAGCCCGGTGTGGAGAGCTTCCACCCGCCTTGAAGCCCCCTAAACACGGCGCTGTGGCCGACCTGTGTGTGGATCCAATTACCGGGCTCCACTGCGGCCTGCTGTCATGGTACAGAGACTGGAGACCCGCAAGCCTTCTGTTTGTTCATTTACCCTACCACTATTATTATTATTATTATTATTATTATTATTATTATTATTATTATTATTATTATTATCCTGTCCTATCCATGGCATCATGCTTAACGTCAACATGCTAGAGCGCCAACTTTTATAGGGTGGCCTTTATACAGCGCAGAATAATAATAATAATAATAATAATAATAATAATAATAATAATAATAATAATTATTATTATTATTATTATTATTATTATTATTATATATAGTGTATTTAATTTATTATTTATACATTTTTACCCACTATGTCTGTAAATTGGATTTCTTACAGATTTGTCTGTAAGAAATCCTGCTTTTACTTTTCAATGTTCAATCCAATTTTATGCTTATAAGGAAGAATTTAGTTTTCTAATAAATGTGTGTGTGTATAAATGCTGACACCAGCCACACACAGGTCTTACCAGTGTCTTCTAGCCTCGTGTGTCCCAGCGCGCCGCCGTGGCCGCCGTGCTGGTAGGGCAGGTAAGTCCCCGGATGATGCGAGCTCACCGGAGCGTGGTACGGCGGGTAACCCAGCGAGCGGCCGTACGAGGATGCTCCGGCCGCGAAGGGCCCGTCGTGCTGACCGTGGCCCCCGACAGCGTGCAGACTGTGGACCGGGTAATGGTTGTGGGCCAGACCCGAGGGGGGCTGCTGGTGTCCCGGGTAGCCGTGGCCGCCGAACTCCAAAAACGCCGACTTTGAAGGATCAGCCGAGACTAACGCGTCCGATATAGAGCTCATAGTCATCGCTGATGTGAGGGGCTGTGATGCGGTGCGAAAAAAAAAAAGAAAAAAGAAAAGAAGAGAAAGAAAGACAGAAAGAGAAAAAAGAGCTACCTCCAGGCGGGAGGCATCATAAACGGCCCACCGACGCTCAGATGTTCAGCAGAGTTTCATCAGCACGAGCTGTTTAACGACGAGCCGAGCTGCTGAGCGAAGGAGGCGGTTACAGCTGCGGCTTTGAGCGGCTCCGTCCTCCGCTACATCCCAGCTGAAGGCTTCTGTAACCTTCTGCGTGGAAAAGCCATTACGTCCAGTCAAGTAGTGAAAGTTAGATCAAAACCACCAGTAGCAGCGGCAGCAAGCAGTCAGGCGAGGAGCTCCCAGCAATCCTTCTTAAGTTTCCTTCTGCTGGTGAGGGGGAAAAAAATAAAAAAATAAATAAAATAAATCAACTTTTTACTGCACTGACGTTCGTTTCGTCCGGTGTTGTAAACAGGACTGAAGCCGCGCGGAGGACTGGCGCGTGTGATCCTCTTCTTCATCACAGCCTAGTCCGCCACACAAACACGCGCGCGCGCGAGCTCGCTTCCACGCATATATTCCGTCTCCACGCGCAGAGATGCACTGCACTGATTGGCTGCAGCGCGTCACCGGAGCGAACAAATCACAAGCAGCACCGAACCGGCGGGATGCGGCGCTGAGACGCGCTGATTGTCGACTAAATTATTTCAGGGATCAGTGCTGCGCAATCGACAACACATTGACTGAGCTAATAAATAAATAAATAAGTAGGTGAATAAATACATTCGGCGCATTAAACCGGCGGTATTTTATTTTATTTTTTTGTCTTTTTCTTTCTGCTCTGCATATCTTGGGATATTTCTTCTCTCGCATTTTTGTATTATAAAGATTTAAAGAATTAGGAGTAAAAGGAGGGAAAAAAATCGGATCAGCAAAGCCTAAAGAGAACATGAAAATATATAATATGTCTCCTTCATGATTTAGTACATTCATTTTTTATTTCAGAGCAAAAATAAAACCTTCTCGTTATGCAATGGCTCTATAGTACAGAAGAGGATTAGGGCCACCGAAAAAAAATAAAAAAATTCAAATTCTGACTTTAAAGTCAGAATTCTGAGATTAAAGTCAGAATTCAGAATTCTTTTTTTTTTTTTTTTTCGGTATGCAACAGCGCGCACACATTGAGCCTGTGGTTCTGCAACAAACATCGACGCTCTATGGAGAAACTCAAAGTTTTTTGTTTTCTTTTTTCCTTAAATTGAAAGCTCAAGCTCTGTAATTTCTCTGAAGTCACAGAGGAATCCCTGGACTGTAGGCCTGTTCTAAAATTCAGCTTTAAGAAATGAAAATAAAAATAAATAAATAACTCTAAATCTCCCTTTGCATTTTTCTGAAGGTGCATGCAGATTTCCACAAATTGCTTAGGAAATTTCTCAAATTGATCATAAATGTTTCCAACCTCTAATCCTGTGTTTCCTTTAGGTTTTAATCAAATTCACCAGCAACTTCTTCCCAATAATTGAGCTGCAGTAACAGGCCACCAGGGCCCATTATGGAGCCCTGAGAGCAAACTGCTGGCATTTAACTAATTAAAGAAGAGCAGCAATCTGTCAAACAGCTGAAGGGCAATGAGTAATTTAATTCAAACCAATGGTTCAACATATACTTACATATTTACATAACTATTTTGTTCCAGCAGAGTATGCTATCTGAAAATGCATAAAGAAATTTTGCCCCCAGTTGTCTTGCTAACAGTTATGGTCCGTTTAGGGCCTTTGTGTTGTGAAGAAACACTAAGAGGACTTTTAAATTGAAATGAAAAGTTTCTTTAATCATCTAAAATCATCCATTTTGTGACATGAAAAATAAGAAATGTTTTCCTTCCCAGCCCTCGCCTTGACCCTCTGTGACGTCGCTTGGGATCATTTTAGCAGGAAAAGCCAAAACTAAATGAAGCAGAACCAAGTGTTGGTCACCGTTCTGAGCATCTGAGACAAAAGATTTGTCTGGAGATTAAGAACAAATGCTTCAGTAAAAGAAAATTCAAGCCTACAAATGACCAAATAAAAGCATTTTCTCCAGAACTTTTTGTACTTCGAAGAAAAAGAAGAAGAAAAAAAAAGGAGCGTCCCAACATAAAATGGCAAAACGGAAACTTTAAAAAATGCAAATGCATAACAGAGAAATATGCAGTGGGAGATAGTTGTGTCCTTTAGTTCTGCTGAACGACGTGACGTCCTCACCAGTCAGAACTTTGCTCTTGAGTAAAATAACAAATGTCTGTGTTTCTGCAGTGTGTGAAGGCCTGGAGAAATCCTAGAGAGAGAGAGAAAAAAAACAAAAAACTCAAGGAGGTGATGTTTGTGAAAACAACAACAACAGATTATTTTAAAAAGCTGACGATTTCCAGTCAGAAAGATGCAGTTCTGGAAACAGACATTTAGACACACAGAGTGAAAAAAGTCTTGCATCGTTTTAGAAGTAAAGTTTTCCCAGGAAATCAAAGTCACAGTCGCGTTCGGTCAGCAGCGAGAAGCATAAAGGAGACACGGTTTGCTTTTTGTACCGTTCAGACAAAATTCCAGTGAAAGGCCTTGAATTCAGGGGTGTTAGAGTAAAGGGGGAGGCATTTTTATACAGATGTACAAGTGTGTCATCCACTGCATTTTCTCCTTTCAACACATCTGACCAGTTAACTTCAACTATTTGCTTTTAACAAATAGATTTCTGCTGCTCTTTATCTCTAATGTGTTTTTCTTCATCATTTACATTGCAATTATAATTTTTCGCTGGTGTGATTTAAAATTTTAGCTTCCTTTTTTTTACTTCACTATTTTAGAAGAATTTTTCTTCTTCTACTTTTTCAGTTGGTTTTTAAAGCAACATATTTTGTGAAGTTAATGAAATTAACTTCACAAAATTCAATATGTTTTGTAATCAAATCCTATTTTTTTTTCACATAAATGAGAAAAAAATTACCATTAAATGTAATACTGTAAGAAAGAAATGTTCAAACAACAGTCATATTTAAAGCAAATACTGTAATTGTCCTATCAGACAGAAGAATTTAGACTCTGTTATTGTTTTTAGAGTTGTTTCGCGATAGACATTTTATGTATTGATTTTGCAACACATTTGCATATTTTATTGAAAATACTGTACTCACACCAAAATGCCTCAAGCTATTAAGAACAGATCCCATACACAGTACTGCTGGTCTGACCCAAAACAGTCTGAGAGAAAATCCTCTTAGTTTGTTCCGGATGTTTCAGAGCAAACAGATTTGAAAACTTAAACATATAACCAAGATCAAAGGGGAAAAAAACAACATATTTCTATGAGAGATTCCAGTTTGTACATAAATGACCCCATGTCATTTAATGATGGTGTTCCACAGGGACCTGTACTTGGATTGTTGCCATTTTAAAGGATTCTCAGTCAATTTATCAACATGAAGTCAAAGGATGACATATTGTCATAAAGCTCTGGACAGCCTGCAGTCGTCTCATTTCAAAACCACATAACATCTGGGCCTCCTTTTTTTCTTGAGCAGCATTCAAGATTAGTCTCCCAGTCGCTCTGGATCAAATAATAATCAGCGATTATTGTCTTATAAATCATAAACTGAACATTTCTCCATGTACCTTATCTACATTCTAATTATCTGATCTATCTGTCTGAAATCTCTTGACGACTCAAATTTCCTCACCAGAGCTGAACATTACTGCCGACAGAAGTTCTCTGCTGTGGCTTCTTACGAGATTTTGAGGAGATTTTAAAGTTCCTGTTAAATATGGAGGCCGTGTTAGCTGAACTTTGACTTACGTAAAAATGTAATTATTTCACTTAGATTCCAAGAAGTCGTCAGAGGAAACGTCAGCCTGTTGTTTCTGTAGAGACCCCAGGGTTGATAACCACACAGGACACCAGAATCCTCTCAGATTACAGCCATGTCATTGAAACTATTATTTAAAAAAATAATGTTTTTTTTTTTTTTTTTTTTTGCTTTTTGGTATAATTAACTTGTTAAGACATTCACACCCCTTGAAGTTTTTCACATTCTGACCACAAACTTGAAATTGTTTTATTTTCAACACACAAACGCAGGACAAGACTGTGAGGTGAAAGAGAAACACATAAAATATTTTTACAGATAAAAATCTGAAATGTTTGACAAGTATCTTTGAACAAATATCTGGATCAGCTGTAATGTAATGTAACCACAGAAGAAGAACAGAAAAACATACGCTCAACATGTTTCACTTTAGATTTTTTCACTGTTATTTAATGTTGCTCATAAAATTCCAATAAAATATATTATGGGTGTGGTTGTAATGTACTAAATGCAGAAAAACGTAAACTTATTTCCTTTGGAAAGAAATATGTTTCTCTTATTTGGATTAATTGTAATTATGTCTGCTTTTATTATTTAATTTGCAAATAATTTTCTGTTTCCACATACTTGTGTTTTTTTCTTTTATTTTTAAATTGTAAATTGTTTGTTTGCCAATATTATTTTCACTATTTCAGTTAGATTAAAGCAGCAGTATGTAACTTTTATTTGAAAAAAATATATATATATATACATAGTTTTTACATATTTGTTAAAGCCGTCACTATGTTGTGACAATAATATGACACAGATGATCTGCAGAAAAGTTGATCTCTTTTGCCTTCTCCCAGTGCTCCCAGTACTAAGTGAAGAAATACACCAATTAGAGCCAGGAGGAGGGTCTTAGTGATGTCAATCATCCTTGTGTACCCACTGTTCAGTGTGCTAATGGTGGAAAAACACCTTACAGTTGCAGGAAAACTGTTTGTCCATCATCATTGGTGGCCATGTTGACTGGTCTTAGCGTTCATGACGGGCTCAGAGGTATGAGTGGCGCATTCACGAGGATGATTAACATTTCTGCTTTCATTTCTGAAAGCAGAGGAGCACCATTTTTTCATAGATTATTTGTCTCATACTGTCACCACATAGTGACAGTTCTAACAAATATGTAAAAAAAAATAAAATGAAATCTATTTTTCACAACAGTTCCATACTGCAGCTTTAAGCGGCCTGTTCTATAGTTGGTATTGGATGCATAGTTTTTGGTAGATTAATAAAAGATTAAACCAAACATTGACTGAGCTTGCTATAAAATGCACTTAAAAAAATATATATATTTTATTGGTAAAAAATAATCATTTGAAAAACACAGAGGTAGTTTTTGTGCTGAACGACAAAGCAAATTTATTACTGTAGCGTGTCTCATGCTAGCTGGAAAATAACAGTTGCTGCGTGGAGCCTGAAGGCACCACCGACAAAAGGAGCAACTCAAATGGAGGAGAGCGAGCAGGTCTGACACACTGTGCAGTGTTACGGCATGTTTCCCCTGTTTTCTTTTCCAGCTTCGAGATCCAGCTTATTATACCAACATGCTGATGTGTGGAGACTTATTACACATCCCAGCGGGCTCCCCGGCTTTTATCCGATGCCAGTGTTCCTCCCCTCCCTCCCTTCACCTCCCCGTGAGCTGGGAGAAACCCTGCCTTACTGTACCACCGCTGTTATTTACTGCTGATTTTCTACTTGCTCTTTTTTGGGGGGGGGGGTTCGAAGCGAGAGCCAGAGACAGCCAGTGTGAGTGCAAATTATACGTCTCTTTAACCTAAATTGTGCGCGTCTATTAGCAAATCCGGCACCGGCAGAACCAAGTTAAAAAATACTCCAACCAAAAAAAAAAAAAAAAAAAAAAAAAAAAAAAATCGTTCCTCTCAAATGCTTTTTTTTTGCTTGTTTTTTTGTCTTCTTGTGGTTAAAGCTGTTACATCGCAGGAAGAGCAGTCTATGCTTTGATATCTGCAACCCTTACTTGTCGCCCTGAAGGCAGGTCATTTGTCATCTGCTGTCAGTCTGGGGAGATGAGATACTGTGGAACAGCTGAAGGTCGGTTTACACCTTTAGGAAAAGATGGTGCAGAAAAACGGTAATCTGGAGAAACTGACCTCCTAATATGTGGATATGTTGATGCTAAAACAGAAAGGTGCTTAAAAAAAACCAAGAAAAAAAACAACAATAAATCTTTTCAGGCTTTATCAGCCTCCAGCCATAAAGCTCTGTATATTTTAGGATTTTATGTGACAGACAGACATAAAGTAGAGCTCAATTATAAAGTGCAATGAAAATTGCAGGTTTCTAAGTGCAGCGTTTTCGTATTGAAATCCACAAAGTGTGTTGTGCTTTTCCATTCACTCGTCTCCCACTCTGGTACCCCTAAATAAAGTCCAATGCCACCAATTGGCCTCGATTGGAACTGAAGAGAACATTAATCAGAGGAGTGGCCGACAGGGAAGTGGTCAACTCTGGGAGAGTTGCAGAAATCCGCAGCTCAGCTGAGGGAATCTGTTGACAGGAGAGATGTTAGTCAAGGTTTCAAGTCCAGTTTTCAGCTTTCAGCCACAAGATAAGGAAGAAGGTGTTCAGGACACATGAGGCCAAAACTGATCTTTTTGGCTTGCAGACAAAATATTATGTGCACTAGAAAACTGACAGTGAATCACCTAAAAAAAAAAAAAAAGACATTTACCAAAACATGATGGTGCATCAGGCCATGGGGATGATTTAACTAGACATGGAAGCTGGAAATGAAAAGCTGTTGACTACACATCTCACCCGCACAATGACGAAACATACACTTCACAATTATACACTACTTTTTACTTGTAGAATAACAAAATGCAGAAAAAGAGTTTTCTTGTGCAAAAGAAATTAAATGTGTAAAGTTGTAGCCTTAAACGTGTCAGAGAAGACTTGATCCGTTTGGTTATAGTGTTTTCGGATATCGATTGGGGTAAAGTTCTAAATTTAGACGAAACCCCCGAGGCCGTAGTTGTCATGCCAGGCCACTGGGTGGCTCTGTGATTTTAGCACATCGTCAAAAGGCGCATTCGCTTTTGACATTTAACTTCCTCCCAACTCATAGAAAACAGTAATGTGGCATAAACAAAGTTCTCATGTAGCATATATTCCTCAAGCTGAACAGGTTAAGCAGCACAAAGCAGTACAACGCTACCCGCCAGAGGTTTTCTATTTATCTACGTACGCCAGCGTCGAACAAATCCTGCAGCCTTGCACTCTGCATTCTGTAGGTGTATGGGATCATACACCTGCAGAGTACTTCACATGTGCCTGAAATGTTTTCCTGGTCCCACAAAGCGCTGCTGTCAGAGACTCTGACAAGGGTCTCTGCATCGTAACAAAACACAGCGGCTCCGTGTAACGACGGCCTGAGTTAGGTGAGGATATTCTGTGCTCTGTGTCACAAGTGTACGCAGAGTGGAGGTCCTCTGTGACATAATCATCGGTCCTGTTCCTTCACAAACTGTTTGAATAGCTCAGTGAGAATCATGTGCTTAACAGAGACTGACGGGAAAAAAAAAAAAAAAAAAATCACATGTGAAAACCGAAGTGCTGCACCTCTCTTGCCCCGTGAGGTGAGGTCAACGCTGCCTGTGACTGTAAGACTGTAATTATGGCGTGCAGAAGAAAGACGAGCCCTGCAGCCCTGCAGCAGCCAGAGAGCAGAGGGATGTGCTGCTGTGTCTATTCACACTGCAGTTAATAACAATACTCCTCGATGCGCTGCAGACAGCGTGGCGTCAACCCGCCCACGTGTGTCTCCTTCGATATGTTTGTGTATGAGAGGCTGACTGGAGGGAGCGAGCAGGGCGTGTGAGAGAGAGAGAGAGAGACAGGCTGGGATGGCTTTACGTAGGGAAAGTTGGATGGTGAGTCAAAGTCTTAGTTGACCTCAACAAAGATTACAGTTTGGCCTGTTGAGCTCAGGTTCCTCCTCGAAACAAGGCTCTTCCTAAAATAAAGCGGACATGACATGGCTGGTGTGATAACCCTGGGTGTGTCCATGCTGTGTGTAGATATGCATCAGATTAGAAATTCTTCCCTTTCGTCAAGTGAAAGGTATTCGTCCTTTATTTAGCTCCATCCTTGATACTACCAGTTCTGACCAGCTTCCCTGTTCCTGCTAAAGAAAGCCCCGGTCATGATTCTGCCACCACCTTGTTTCATGGTTTGGAGGTTTAGTTTTCCTCCACACACCACCTGTTGGTGTCAACTGCAAGCAGAACAATGACTTTCTCCTGATCACAAGAGCTTTTACTAAAACCTCTTGTGCTGTCAAGAGGTTTCAGTAAATATTTGCAGCTCCTCCAGAGGGGGCTGATGCCCTGATTTCAGATTGCTGCCATTGGCTTAGTAGTTTTTCTGCTGTGACATATCTGGCTTGGTCACACTTCTGCAGCAGGTGTTCCCCAAGGCTCAGTACTGAGAACTATTTTTTCCCATATACACTCCACATAATTTTTTTTTAAGACCAGCTGGAAAATGGCAATAAATTACATTTTGTATTGTAGATCTTCTAGATGTAAAAAGAAGAAATTTGAGTGAGAGCAAAAAAAAAACAAAAACAAAAAAACTGAGTCATCATTTTATTGCAAACGATGACTAAATTGAAATAGGCTTACAATAAATGCACCACAGAAGCCTGAGTCTAACCCAGAGCCGACCATCAAGCCAATAATTCTGGCCCAACCTGGCTCCAAATGTCTGGTCAGGTCTTGTCCTGTGTGCCGATTAGATCCTCCAGCTTCAGGCCTGGTGAAATGTTTTGTGGAAACATCAAAACTGGTTTTGTAATGGAAAAGTCTGAACTCATGGAACGTCGATTCCAGAGCCCAGATCTCAGCGTCGTTGAGTAATTGTGTTTTTAGTTTGAAAACTGTTTTTTGTTAAGGAACACTGACTCATGAACTCTACCAAATCAAATGTTGCAGGTAAAATACCCGCCGAGAGTTCTGCCAGGACTTGCTGATGGCAACAAAAAGTGTGTGGTCAAGCTGAAACTTGCTCAAAAAGATTTAACCAAATATCGATGCGCATGGATGCAAATTTTTTAGCAGGAATGTATATTTTTGATCCAATGCACATATCAGAGGAAACTAGATTACAACTTGCACACCAAATTTTTTATCATTGAAAATGATTGCAGTTTTCTGCTATATGAACATGCCACCCTGGATGAAAAATGGCAAACACACACACACACACACACACACACACACACACACACACACACTAGATTGTCAAAACAAATTAATGCCATTCATACACAGATTAGTGTATTTAAACTTCAGCTCATGGAGTTTTTTACCTTCCCAAAGGTTGCACAACCAACCCTCCTGTCTGGACGTCATCTCTTGAGAAGATTGCCAACCGTCTGGGCCGACGACGTCAAACCAGCAACCTGCCAGAATATTGGATTTATCATTGCTTTTGCTCACCGTAACCCTTAGTTACCTAAGCACATTTGATTGGCATTTCCTGGTTGTTACTTACACTTTCAGTTAGAATCAGTAAGAGTCGTCCACCAAGAAAGTTTGTTCACTGATTTTGTGCTTCGCCTTTTACTTTATATAATGATGTTATGTTATAATTCCAAATGAAATTTTATTGGTCTAATTTTTAAACTTTGAAGAGGACCAGATTGTGTTATTGCTGCCTACTGGGTAAAAGTTGGAACTTAAAAAGCCCTTCCTTTAATTCTTGACGATTGCATGTACAAGAGTTTTCTTGGCAACGGTTGCAAACAGTTCCGTCTCTGCAGTGGAAAATATTACGCAAATAAAAGCGTGACATGGGGAACTCTGCTGAAACGTATTAAAGTGAAGGTAAGGCAGGAGCTGTCAGACTGAGAACCTGTTGTGTTTACGTTGATGCTTGCGTCAGTGATAGTGCTTATTACGCTCAGGGATCAAAGTCACAACATTACGGCGAACATGACCCGAGGTCAAAATGCTAACTATGTGGTAATCAGGGTTGTTCAACAGGAAACCTTATTATTATTATTATTATTATTCCTTCTATATACAAGAGATTGCTTCATGCCGTGTTGACCTTGAGGAATGTGTGTACAAGCCGGTTGCTACGGGCAACGTTACAGCTTGAACATGTTCTGATGAGCAGGAACATGCCGCTGACATGACGGGGTTTTAATAATGACGACCTGTTGTTTTTGCCTGGGATCCATAAAGTACTTTTGAATTGAATCTGAATTGGGCTGAACTGAATTAACTGTAATGTCTGACTCAGGTAATAGTATAGAAATAGTTTTTCTCTATTTATAGCAAGGTTGAAATTAGTCAAATAGGCCAGTTTTGAGTAGGGCTTTAAAGACTGGCCTGAAGAACAATAAACAGAAAATTATTTGTAAAAACTATTAATAAGACAGCCTTATTCTTATTCTTTTGCTTTTAGCTTTAAATTTGACTATATACTCCAGGAACTGTTTTGCCTTTTATCACATTACAGCTACAATCTTAATGACTTTTCATTGCTTTTTTATATGATAAACCAACACAACGTAGAATAATAACTGTGCATTTAAATTCAGCCCACTCTACTCTGCTCCCCTAAATAGAGTCCATTCTAACCAATTGGCTGGGCCGCTTCAAAATCACGTTTTTGTTCTTTTTTTGCAAACCAGAGTTTGATTTGCTGGCGTACTTTAGATCAATCTCTTGTTATGTCATCAAAAAGCATTTATTCGTTACGTTATGAACTGCTATCGGTCTCGTCTCGGACTTGACCGCATTTGGTCTCGGTCTCATCTCGGTCTTTGAGGACTCGGGATTTTATTTCGAGACCAGACAAGACCGCAACTGTGAAAATATCACTAAACTTACAGCATACAGTCCAGTTTATTTGTTAACATGTTTGAAAGATGTAAAGGAATGAAAGATGTAAAAAAAAGTTGAATGTTTAATAATTCGTCTCACATCACAATCAGCTAATCAACCTAAAACACCAGAACCTATAAATGTTTTCTCAGTTTGGGTCGGCAGGACACCGTCCTGGGGACGACCGCTGACTGGACAGATGTCCAGAAGACAGACATGTCTTCCAGGAGGGGAAGCCACCAGAGGTCACAGCTAAAGAAGCTGCTTGTTCCCAGAATGCTTTGTACCACCATGATCACAGAAAACTGAATGGAAAAGTTTGTTTCCCAGCAACAGGAAAAACAATAAACCAGATGAGAATAATTTGATGAATTTGAAACAGAATGTACCATACCATGCTGATGCTGTATGATACAGCAGCCTGACGTGTGGGGTCCAGGGTCATGACCACCCTGGGAAAATAATCTATTCTAAACAAGAATGTACTTTAAGTGCATTCTATGAAATTCTAGATTAATAAAAGAATTAATGAATGATTTATGTAAAGGCTGACAAGCCCTCAAGCTGAACTTTCTGAGTAAAAAAAATGAAAACTTACATAACATTTTTTCCCGTTCTCTTTGCACACTGAGCACCATGTGTTTGTCCTCACCACATCGTCTGTACTTTCACAAAATATCCTCTTCATCTACTTTGATGAGTCTACCAGGAAGGTCACACTAAAATGATCTTCATATACCTGAATAAGCAGAGAACGCTTAAATCAACTACACCCAGAAAAGCTCTCTATTGTACAATGTACTTGACTATTATATGTGCTCATCAGAACTGAACAAAAGATGCTACAGTCCTTCCTTTACTAAACAAACTACAACTGCTTCCTAATATCAGAGTGGTGAAGGCAGCACGATGACGTTTTCATGTTGTCTAAGGAGTTCAGTGAAGTCTATAATGATTCGTTTGACCGCATTTTTAAGCACAGATAGATTAATTTATCATCTGCATAACAGTGAGCTATGGAACCTTTTGTGGTTGTAACCTTACACACAAAAAGGTTCAAAATACATGAATACCTGTGTGAGGCAAGGGACAAGGTAAGGTGATGTAAATAACTCACAGAAAGACAAAAGCATCAGACTGCTTTTGGCTTTATGTTGACAGGAAGAAGAACATGGAAGCTTCGTCTATCCTTCTTTCTCCGTGTTATTCTGCAGAGACAAAGTACACACATGGCGTATATGCAAATGCAAACAAACGTATGCAGGCATCTTGTGGAGATGATGGATATGCTGCATGGGAAGGCTGAATTAAAAACAACTTTAATGAGAAAGCTCTAATTGTGGCCATTTGTCAGGCTGTCCACTGCTGAACTCAGATAGAAATGGGGCTGGATGAGTGAGTGAGAGTCAACAGTTTGTGTTTGTGTTGGATGAGGTTGACCCCGAGATCCTCGCTCGGTTCCTGGAGGTCCGTCCTGGTTGGACGTCAGAATCTCCTCCAGTAATGGCAGATTAGGGTTGCTGTTCCTCTCATTTCAACAAATGATCACTGTATCAAGTGTCCCATTGTTATAAATGATTTCTGTCTGAAAATGAATTGGTGAAATTGAACAGAAGCCAATTTCTGACTGACGGGATCACAGTCTATAGGTTGTGCTGGCAAGACATATTTGAGCTGCACACAAAACAATCCGAAATACTCCACAAATCATCCATATCAAAACATAAATGGGAGCTTTCTGAAATGATGTCAAACTTAAAGAATAAAATTAAATGAAGGATTTTAGTCCTGCAGATTAATCAGGTCAGCAGTAATTTTGTTCCTGATTGTTCCTCAAAATGTGCTTCAGAACAAACAGTGTTCCTCTGTCTTCGTTCTTTTACTCCCCATTTTAAAGGAACATGAATGTATTTTGAGGAGAATCCCTCCAGCAAGACTTGGTCTCATCTTGTGTGATTGTAAGATGCTCTGTTGCCAGAATGGACCCTCATTAGAGTCTGCAGTGTTTAAACAAAGCAACACGGTGACATCACTGCTCCCAATGGACAGAACAAAACAACAATAAACTCTGGATGTCCTGTTGCTGCATTTCAGTTGTGTACATTTGGGCTGTTATTACAACTGCAATACCATTTTGAACATCAGCGATTGTAGGATGGGATATTATTTTTGGAACAGGGTCAGCATGTGTTCAGCCAGCTGAATGAGACGGATGCACTGCATCCCTGACCCACAACACGCCAGCAGTAGCATCGCTAAGCTGAAAACGGCAGGTCAGGTACAATTTAAGGACAATCACTTCAAGCATTAGTGGAGCTAGCAATGCTAATGGGTTCACTTTTACCTTAATGCCCAGCAATGGTGGCTCATGAAGTTCAAAATGGCGTATGCTTCCTGCCGTTGGTTCCAATCGATGCCAGTCTGTATTCACACCAGAAGTGAACCGCACCAGAGTTTGTTAAGATCTGAACGAAGATCGATCAATCAATCAATCAATCAATCAATCAATCAATCAATCAATCAATCAATCAATCAATCAATCAATCAATCAATCAATTTTATTTTATTGCACATTTCAGCAACAAGGCTGTTCAAGGTGCTTAACATCATGAAAACATAAAAAACATCCTAATAACATCATACATTTGACAGTTGTGAAAACTAGAAATGGTCAATGCATTTTGTCAAATGTTGTTATTAAAATCATCAATACACATCAAATATGTTGGTCAGTGTTCCAGTTGTTATGGTTCAAAAGCAACTCTAAACAGGTGGGGTTTTAGTCTTGATTTAAAGGAACTCTGTGTTTCAGCTGCTTAGCAGTTTTGTGGAAGTTTGTTTCAGATTTGAGATGCATAGAAGCTGAATTTATCTGGTCTGAATGTCTGCATGGTCCGTACTGGACTAACAGAGCAAACGTAGCAGGTGTGAATAAACCCTATGAGTGCCTGGTATCAGGAATTATTTGAAAGAGAAACAGATCTTGAACAGAAAACTTGTAAGAGTTGGCAACTGAACATGAGTATTGTGGGTTCTGAAAATGGGTATTTTCAGGTGCCAGATCTCCTGGGGCCAATGCCGTGAAACCTCTAGATATGTTCCTGGTTCAATACATCTGAATCAAATTACTTCATATGCAGTCAAATTCTCCAGAGTCCTGCTAAAGGCCTAATTATTTGACTGGGTCTAAAGGTTGCTGGACACCGGCCCCAGAGGACTGGGGTTGAAGAACCCTGTTCTACAGGTTCAAATCAAAACAGAAATCATTGACCAGATCCCAAACAACAGTCGTGGTTCATCTACAACTCAAGGAGACAAGAGGAAAGATCAGGCTGATCAAAAGAGACGTGTGTGAAACGAAACACAACAGTACTGATCAGAGGCGGCGGCCTCGACTTCTTCCAAACGTCTACAGTGCAGCTTTGACTTTTCTCCCAGGGCAGTTTCAGATCGTACATCCACGCCTTGAAACGTGACCAATAGCATTGGAAGCATTCTTGGACCGACAACAACCCGAACAATTCTCAAGGTGGATGGGTGTGGCACCTTTAGACGTTGTAGATAGTCAGTCTCTGTTTATTTGGCTCAAAAACACATAGCATGGGAAGCACCTAGTTTTAATAGTAAAGTGCCAACGTTGTAAAGCATCTTGTGGTAAAAAGAATGTTGAACAGTTTGTTCTGTGCTTCACAACAATGCAAAGAAGTTATGACACACCTCCACACTGACACGCCTCGTAATGTTCAAGGGGAATTATTATGTAAAATCGACTTTATGAGCTTTACATCATGTTACAATGTTATTCCCTCATCAGAAACATACCTGGAGTGTTGCCTTGATTCTTTCATGCTTTTGAGAAGTTCTTTAATCTCCCATGGCAACTATTCAGATGTGTAAAACGCCTGGGTGGAGCTAGCCCCGCCTTCAAGGATGAAGCTCCTCCTCAGAGCTGCAGTTTCCAGGCTTCTGCCTCACAGAGCAGCCTTCCCGGCGGCTCCTTCAGACTAGCCAGCAGCAAGTACCAAACACCTGGTGGAACTGTTGAGCTCATGATAATAAGGCATTAAATCAGGAAGTCAAATTTCTTTTAAGTCATATTTGATATTTATCTACTAAAAAAAGCTATTATGTTATCGAGTGTTAGAGAGACGATTACTCTGAGCGACAGGAATAAGGTGGATAAAAATGCAAAACACATGCAATAAAAATTGTGCTGCAGTCCATCCATCCATTCCAGTTTCTTCCATGACGATTATTAGATTATTACTTTGGGATCCCAAGGCATTCCCAGGCCACAAGTGATTCGTTGTACCTCCTGCATATTCCACTGCACTTCTCTTGCCAGTGATTTGTGGCCAGGAAACCACCTTACCTGACATCCAGATGATGTTCTTCAACCTTTTCCCATGACAGAACCCCGGCCAGCCTGTGCAGGAGCCAAATTTCAGTTGCCTGAATCCAGGATTTTTTTTCTGCCTTGAAACCTTCATGGTTGTAGTTGAGAGTTGTAACGTAGACAGGCTGGTAAAGCAAGATGTCAGTTTAGAGACTGAAAGCAGCTTCTGCGTTACATCAGACGAGCCCTCAGTCCCATTCTATCCTACATGAACAAAACCCCAAAACACTCGATGGATCCGTTTCAGCCAAAGATCAAGCCTCATATCCAGACAGTAAAAACCTAAGTGTTCCTTTGGCTTTTGCATTCAAAATGTCTGCTTCTGTTTGTGATAATCGCATTAGCGCAAAATTTTAATCTTGTAATTATGAAACAAAAAAATAAGAAAACCAGTTGCAAGCATGCTGGGATTTGACTGATGTCATTCCACCTGATAAATCACTCTGGCAAGGACTCAGCAGCAGCCTCGTCTGACTGCCACATCATTCACTCATATTTAGTTTTTTCACTGAAGAGTAACCACAGCGTCACCCTCTAACATCATCACAACCCTGGGATGGTGCAAACAGTGAAAAGGTGAGGTTTTATTTTCTTAGAGCTCAGCGAAAATCTGGTGTCTGGGTTGCAGCGCTGTTTGAACACCTTGATCCACAACTCACACACACTTTAGGCTCTGCGTGGGTAATTTTGCAGAAAGCGTGACTAAGAATTTCGTTTCTTTGTCTTACTGTTGCACTTCCGCTCGGCTTTATTATCCTTGTTTAACCCTTTTGCTTTTGAAGAGCAACCCGCCCCAATGTGCTTCGGCCTGGGAAAATGATTTCCGATCCATATATCCAACCTAAATCACCAATCTTCTTCACCTTATTATTATTATTTTAATTTCATGTTCTCTTTTTACACATTACAAATTTGTTTCGAATGCCATGTTCCATGCTTTCGGGATAATTTTGGCCTGCATTATAATTTCATCCAGTCTTTAATGTCAAGTTTTATAGTGCCTTACAAAAGTATTAATATCTCTTGACGTTTTTCACATGTGAAGATCACAAACATCAATAGTTTTATTGGGATTTGATGGGACAGACCAGGGCTGTCAAACTCATTTTCATTTTGGGCCAGATCAAAAATCTGAATGTTCTTAAAGGGCCGGTTGAGCAAGAATGTATTGATAAAACCAATTAAACTCTTAAAATATCAACGCTGTCCCTCAAGGGTTTTGTGATTGTTTTAGTGGTTTCTTTTGCAATCAAAATCACAAACTGGAAGGAGTTATTGATGTAATTTGGAGTCTAAAGGGTTACATAAAATGCTGAGTGAGCCTTGAGTTTGACACATGGGTAATAGACCAACAGAAAGTAGAGATTCATCATGAATATGCTTTAGCTTAAAGCATTCAGGGTTCTTTCCCTGCTGGAGGGTGAACCTCCACCAAAAGATCACCCTCCTAACAGGTTTTCTTCCAGGATTAACAATAATAATAGAAAATCAATTTGGCTGATCCAAATGAAACATGGCAGAAAGTCATGTGGGAGAAGGATGATGAGAAGAATCCCTCGAACGCCATAAAGAACTGCGAGGCAAGGGGACAGAAACGTCATGCTTTGGGGTTAAAGTTCTGCAAAGGGAACAGGATGATTGTCGGCTGCATTAAGGAGTGGACAACCGTTCCTCAGTAAGAACATTGGAAATGTGTTTTGTCTTCCAGCATTGCAGTGACCCAAAACTTCTAAGGAGTGGCTCTGTGGGAAGATCGTCGAGGTCCTGGAGTGGCCCAGCCAGTTTCCAGACCAGAAACTAAGGCCGTGTTCACACTGCAGCCTTAAGTGACCTGATTCTGAGTTGTTGTTTTTTTTTTTTGCCTTAATGCGACCTGCATCTGATCTCCTCATGACAGTCTGAACGACACAGATCAGATTTTTCTCGAATGCAACCCAGGCCACTTGAATATCTGATCCACATCGGATCTCATCGAATGTGAGCTGAGTCTGAACGTCCAGGTCGCATTCATCCGACATGAACGTCACTGATGCTCGACAAATGTCACTGTTCTGCATCCTGATACGCACAAGTGGAAAGAAAAGCAACAACCAACAATGGACCATAGTGAAGATCGAGTTGATCCTGTGCTGACTTCAGTGACACACCAACTTCAAAAGACACTCCACCTTTAGCATCCATGTTTACTTCCACAAACACTGAGCGCTTCTTCTTCTTCTTTTTTATGGCGGTTGTTTCTATAAGCACGCTATCGATGAGTGACGTTATTGCGCCCTCTACACTTTTCCAGACGTTTGCAGTTTACACTGGAGAACACATGCAAGTCGTATATATTTGGAAGTTTGAATGATCGCACTAACAAAAAATTCAATTTCACACACACACAAAAAAAAAAAAAAATCAGATTTGAGTTGCTTCCGGCTGCAGCGTGAACATAGGCTAGTAGAAAATCTTTGGAGGGAATTGAAACTTTTTGCTGCCTATAGCAACAGCCCCGAAACCTGAAAGATCTGAATGGAGGAGCGGTCTAATGTCTCTGCTGGAGCAACGAGTGCAAATGTGGTGAAGAACAAGAACAAGAAACTTAGAACCTCTGAATTATAAACAAAGCTTTCTATGCCAAATATGAAGTTATTGCATCAAATACTTATTTTATGTAATTATTTGTAAATCACAAAATGTGATTTTCTGGATTTATTTTATTATTTTATTCTGTTTCTGTAGGATTAGGTGTATCTACAATGAAACATACATATCTATTCATGAATAAACACCAATAGGTTGACTTATTGGTCCCTCAAAGCTCACATCAGAAGCCTCTGCTTTGCTCTTCTTAAAGGTACTGGGATTCTTCCCTCCTGGTTTTACCCGTTTCATACTAACAGGAGCCATAAAGTAAAATCTCAGCCCCAGCTGCTCTGCAAAGATATGGAAAGATCTGCCAGATAAACATGAAGTGACTCAGCAGCTGAAGTTATCGTTCTGATGTATCACTGGAGAAATAAAGAGCAGCTTCATGGCCGCCCTGCCTCATTAACTGGTTGTTGTTTACATCTGCGCTCATTAATGTATTGGCTGACCACCCAGATGAAACGCACTCACACACAGTGAGCCACACAGAAAGATAATGCAAACACACACACACACAGACACAGACAGACACACACGCGTTCCTCCTGGCCGCAAAGTCAGCAGACCAAAACTACACTGTAGACTGGAGATAGATTTATATCTGCTGATCCTGCCGTAATTCTCTGTAGGAAAATCACTTTTCTGTTTTCTGTTTCTTAAAAAGATAAATGGAATAAAATAAAAAAGTAGTTAAAATGGTTAATTGTGGCCGTCGTGTCTCAGGCCTCTGAACTGGACTTGGTGCCACGATGTTTCTCTTTGGCTTTGCTATATATTTAACTAGCATGAACAATTAATGCTTGGACAGGCTGAAAAATGAGCTCTCAAACATAAATACCACTCACCTGCACCACCCAGTAGCAGCATCTGACGTGGGCAGCGGCCCAGGGCGGCTTCTCGTCTAGGGTGAGCCTTGTTTGCGTTTAGTTGCTTATGGACGACATCTTTGGTTTTCAGCAAAGAAACGTCACAGTTTTTACGATTTTAATTCTTCCAAAACTGAACTGCAATACAGTACAGAAAAACTATAATCACTAAAGGCAACGATGCTGTGATGTAACGTGGAGAAATAAAAAGCCATTAGCTGGACGAGATGATGCTTAGTCTCCCATTCTGAATATTTACAAAAATTGTAAGTATATGTAGCCTGTTTGCTTTTACCTTAGTTTTTAAGCTGTTGGCTACATTAGCATACTAGCCTCTTACTCACTTCACATTAGTTGGGGACGTTATGTTCCCAACTAATGTAATCATTCTGGTGCGCTAGGCTAGTCTGTAGCAACAATTATATGACATATACAGAGATGCGTTGATATGAAAATCTGGACAGATAATCAATATTATTAAATGTGATTCATTGAACAGAAGTTTTCTCTCTTCAAACACTTTGATGGTTAAATCTGCAGTATGTAACTTTACTAATATAAGATTTTTTTAACTTAGTAAAAATAAAAACCTTATTTTTTTAAGTTTTGCTATTACTTTTTCTTATAAGATTTATTATTTTTTCCATATTTTTTACAATATGGAAAAAAAGCGTTTTTTTCCATACTTCTTAAAGTTGCTCGCCATGTCTTTAGTTTAATATGAGACAGATAATCTGTGAAAAAAATCTATCTTTTTTCTTCAGACAGTTTTCTGCTGTCCAGACAGAAACCCAGACAAAACCAACCAATCAGGGCCCAAAACAACTTATTGTTCCAGGATCCATTTATATCTGCTCATATCGGTGGCTATGCTAACTAGCTTTAGCATTCATGGCAGGTCATGATGTGGTGAATCAGCTGTAGGGGGCAAAGAGCAAGGGGGAGGGGCAATCTGCCCTTATTAACCAATCAGAACCAGCGTTTTTTTAGTACACTGTAAAGTAAACCTTTACTTGAGGAACCTTGTCTCTATAAAGATGACTTCATAAATTAGAGAAACATAATTTATGTCAATTTTCAATTTAGTTGAGGTTTTCTCAACTGAAATAGCTGCCATTCACCTGTGTGAGCGTTTACTCAGCAATGACCCGTTTTAAGGGTTTCAGAGTTCGTCAGGGCGTTGAATCAGCGCCAGTGAAGGTTCCTAATGATATTATCTCGGCCTCAGATAATGGACTTGTGTCTGAACTTGTCACGTTAGATCTCGGTGCTGCGTTTGATCCTGCTCATTACAGTATTCTCTTAGAAAGGCTGAATCATGCTGTAGGGGACATCGACCAGGCCGGTATAAATCTCAATTATCTGACAAATTCCAGTTTGTTTTACGTCTGTCTGTGTTTGCCATCAATCTTCTTCACAGTCCCGGGTTACTTGTGGAGCACCACAGGGCTTGGCACCTGAGCCGGTGCTCTTTATATAAGCTCCAACTCGCTAAAATGATCAGACAGCACGGGATAAATTTCCAGCTATGCGGATGACACTGGGTTCTATTTCTCTAAAAATCCTAATTAATCCAATAAGTTAGGCAGACTTCAGCTGCGCCTCGAATACATAAAAAACCTGCATGACTTTAAATCATCTGCCTCCAAATCCAGACAAAACATAATTTATCGTCTTAGAAAGAGAAACGGCTTCATCCTTCACAAACAACTTTTTGTTGACTTTTCACAGTCTGGGACATGGATCTCCAGCAGCTGTAAAAGGTTCGCCTGGTGAGCCCTTGTGTGTTTTGTGGTCGGTCTTGGCACAGAGCAGCAAGGTTGGAAAGAGCTTAGGGGCAATTCTCACACTTCCTCGTCCATAAAAGAGGCTGTGGGACTTTGAAGCCTTTACCTCCCTCCTGAGGTTACGCAGGGATTTATCTGTCATTCTGCAGAGAGTTTTCCTGCCACACACTCAAACATCCTTAAGTGCAAAAAAGACAGAAAGAAAGAAAAAAACAAATCCAAGAGCGCAGCTTCTAATATTCCATAGTGACTAAAAGAACAAAAATTTGTAAAGAGAGGAGAATTTTACAGATACAAGGCTGATATTTTATCTACTGTTTCATAGTTGAATAATTTTCTCATAAAATGAAAAAGAAGCAAATCAAATGTAGCTCAGAAGTATTTTTTTTATTTAGAATATTTTGAAAGAGCCCAAAAAGCAAAATTAAATTAATATTTTTTAAGTGTTATCCACCTGCTCACTTTTGTCTTTAGATTACTACTTTTTATTGATATGAGACAGAAGAAAAAAAAAAATCACGTATTACTTAAAATGCAGCAATACATCTGCTACATATAAGACTGGATTCATGATAAGAGAGTTTCGGTTTCACTGCTAAACGATGCGCAGCTTCCAAATTCTGCTGGAAACTGACAGGAATACATGAAAAATAATGTCACCATAATCAATGTTATTATTCTCACAAGTTCATGTTAAATGATTCACATGATATGTTTCTATAAAACGACAGTTTTATTTAGATTGATTTGTGTGCTTGAAAGAAAAGGTTTTAAAGAGTTGGAATGTTCTTATAAAAATGTATTTTTTGGCAAAAGTGACTTTGGCAAAAAAAAATAAAAGAAATAAAAAAAATTAAATAAACAAATAATAACTACCACCTCTTTTTGTCAACACGTGATTAAGGCAAACAAAACAAAAAAAATCAATTTCCCGATTGATGAGAAAATCAAATATGTTTCCTTGTGTGAACATAATAAGGAGAATTGCAGTGATTTTATTGGATTGAAGAAAACTTATCCTCTTTTTCTCAGGGTTTAGTGTCAGTTTGTGACACACAGATGTCTGTCATCAACACAGAGATGCATTATTAGTATTCTGAGTTATATTATGAACAAAACACTTCTCTGCTTCTTCATATGTTTTGGTGTGGAGGACGAGGGGCAGAGTCTGTCACAAGGCAACGAATCAATAAGACAGGCTATAAAAACATAAACCACAACACAAAATGTAGAGAAATGACTTTTATTTCTGGAAAAAAAAAAAAAGATCTATTCTTATTTCCTTTTTAATATATATAACTGGCATGTCGAGACCCTTTTCAGTTCTCAGAAAAAGACTCAAATCTGCTACAACAATGAATAGTTTTAGTTTGAACTGTATGTAGATAATTTAAACATGCATGAATTATTTCTAAATCAATAAGAACTTGATCATCATTTCATTTTATCCTTGTAATTTTTTTTCTTCTGCGTCTAAATATGAGACTGAAACATGAGGATTGGAAGGCAAAAGAACTCGACAGTAGTAAACTTTTAAATTGTATTATAAGTATGTGATACATAAAGCTGTTTCCTAGTAGCCACGGTAACAGCGTGTGGCGTTCGCTGGCAATAACCGCTCTAGCGTTAGGAAGACAGTTTAAGATCACAAATCTTCTTGCTCTGACACAAATATGTTTTCAACCAAAAGTCTCATTAACATCAGTCATTGTTCCTGAGTTGATATCTTTTCATAAAGCAGAGCAGCCTCACTGTCTTCTGCTGGACACTACAGAGAATATCTGACGTTTGACTTAATCAACATTTTTACTTCTATTTAAAAATTGTTGACACTGGATTTGCTCCCTAAAGAATTCCACCAATTCTGCAAATGACTTTTACAAATGAACATTTCTGGTCAAAAATTTTAATGATTACGATGGCGGATATTTATTTCCCTCCAAAAATCCCCTTTGTGTTGCACAAACCTGTGGACTGGATAAGATTTCAGTATTAAAATATGTATTCACAGCAGATGTTGATTGTAATAATTTTTGCATTTTTATTTACCATTTTATCACCCAAAGCAAAAGCGTGACATTACAATAAAAATGTTTTAATCAGAACGCAATGTTTAAACGCAGACACTTCCCAGCAGGAGGGATATAAATGATAAAATATAAATATATGTATTCATCTTGTTTAAAATTTAAATAGAAGGCAGCTTCATTAGACACTTATCCAGCAGTCACCAGTTTTTCATAAACTAATACATTTTGCAAATACTTTATGTCAGATAAGGAGAAAAATCCTGTTAGTGTTTGTTGAGTCACACGTTATTATTCCTTTTATATTATTACTTTTTGCATTAAAGCAATAAAATCACACTTAGAGCTTTTTAGTAAAATATTTCTCAAAGACCAAATCAAAATAAGTAGATATTAATGAACGTTTAATCCTGAAGGATTGGCTCCACTGCAGCGTTTATGGATTTCACACTGAAAAAAACAGAACTTCAAAAAATTGATTTCGTTACGAAAACTTGATGTATTTATGTTTATTTAACACGCCAACTTATCAAACTTGCTATATTTACTTGGTTCCGCTTAATTTGATTGCTTTTAGCAAATTAACAATTTTTTGTAATTGAATCACCTCTTTAAAGTTTTCAAAGTATTTATAAAACTATAGAATCTCTGGATATGGGATCCAAAGGGAAAGTTTTGCTGCACACAGACAACATTTTGTTTGTTTAACAAATCAAGTCGATCAGCACACACATGCTGCAACAAAATAATGTTCTAAATAATAATTGTTGCTCCCAAAACAAGCATTTTGGGTTAAAAGCTGTTCAAACCAGATTGCAGTATGGACTTTAAACGTTCATCTTAAACTCACAGTACACTTTATGTTTTTATGCTTTATACCAATTCATTGTATTTTCTTGAAGTATTTCAGTTTGTGCATTTAAATCCTGTTATTATACATTAATTGCTGTGTTCACATGAAAAGACATTTTATTTTTCCAATAAATCATTTTCAATTTTATTCATCATCTTTTGGTAACTCACAACGATTCCAATCATTTTTGTTTTTCTGTTTTCGTCCGTTCGTTTCTCTTTCGTGATCCTGAGATGTAGAATTCTCTTCTAGTGTTTCGGGGAAAAATAAATAAAATGTTAGGTTACAATTTATTTCAACTTGTAATCTAGCAATTACAATTAAATTAAATTTACAATTCAATTTGCTCTGGAATCACCAGGAAGAAGAAAAGTGTGAAATAGGTTCAAAAAATGGGAGCAAAGAGAACAACGTGAATATTTCAAATAAAAGACAAAATGACTTTTAAACGCACTTTTCTAAAATGAACTAAAATATTCCTTATTCAAATGTGTGCGACCACACACACACACACACACACACACACGCATACGTTATGTGTGTGAGTGTGTGTGTGATTGTGCTTGTATACGGCAGACGACCACTTTCACCGTTACAACCCACAAAGGGAGGGTATTTCTGGAAAGTGGGAATATTTTCCCGGTCCTTATATATTTATTCTTATTCTTTTTTCTTTTTTTTGTAGTTCTACTGCAATCTACTAGTTAGGTTGTGTGAATTAAATTTGAGTTAAGGCTTAGAGTTAGGAATAGACAGAGTTGGCTAGTTACTAGTTACTCAATTTTATTACATTTTACTCCAGTAAGAGTTTCGCTACTTCAACAATAAATCTACTCGAGTCATTTTATTATGAAGTATCTCTACTCTTACTGGAGTCATAATTCTGAATTCTCTTCCCACTGAATGATAAACAAACCATAAAAAATCACCAGACAGACACACACCTGCAGTTTCTGTTAAAGTTTCATCATTATTTTACTGAAAGAAACTGATCTGGAAACATTTTGTTTTGCCTGATTTTTTTAAATTTTTTTTAATATATTTTATTGCTTATGTAAATTATTGTCAGGATGATCCTTAAAATACCAATATTTTCACTTAACTTTATATTTTGGTCAGTCTGATGATGTCATTTTGACATATTAAATGATTGATAATTTGATCAGAAGACCTTTTTGTCAAATACATTTTGACTCTTACTTGAGTAATCTCTTGGACAGACATTTTTTTACTTTTATTCAAGTAAAAACCTGTTGAAGTCGTGCTACTCTTACTGGAGTACAGTTTTCCTCTGTGGCTGGAGTTAGGAAAAATGTCTGGGTTCAACATAAATGCAATTATTAACATGAATAGAAGTCAATGCAAAGTCCTCAGTTTGCGTAGCAGTATAAGGATGTGTATGCTTCTTTAATGCTCAGTCTGCAGCGTAACGCTGACAGAGAGGTGCCTGGGCTCCCAGTGGAAGCGGTGCAGGTGGTGAGCGAGCGCGGCAGGGATGGCAGCGCGGCATGCGCCACAGGGCTGCTTCCAGCACAGACAGTAATAAGAACAAAGTGCAGCAGTCAGTGGGCCCCTCCAACCATTTCCAAATGTCATTCCAGGCCTGGATGTAATGAGTCTCACTGCAGAGTTGAATGGTTGATAATTGCTGAACAGGGGAAATGGTTTGTCACCATAACTTCCTTTAGTTTCTCAATTTTATTTGTCTAGGTGTGTGTGTGTGTGTGTGTGTGTGTGTGTGTGCGTGCGTGTCTGTGTCTGCAAACATCTGTCCTCCCTGGTCCCCAAAATCTAGAACTCTGGGCCTTTTCGATTGGTGTGCAGACTGCACCGGGGTCCGGGAAGTGACCCCCAAATAACCAGACAAGAAGCAAAGAGGAAAATCAGCAGATTGTATCGACTCTGCAGCAGCTGGACTCAAGCAGCCACCCAGCTGGTCCCAACAGCTTGTAGACGTACAGTTCATTATGAAGGTATTTGCGCCCAAAGAATGATTTTGGTTTTTCCTGACCCAAGTCAGGAAAAAACACTATATACACACTATATTATATATAGTGTGTATAATAATAATTACACTAGGTTACAAAAAAATATTTTTGGAGGTTGTCTGTGGTTTTTCAACTGAATTAGGACTATTTTGCTGAGTCCAAAAATGACATCCATGTTTCTCAATCAGGTCAGGTTTTTACTCCAATTGGATTTAGAGAAATCTGATCTTCTGACTAAATTCATGACATTTTTGTGACATTTTCAGTTCATTTCTGTTAATATTCCATATCCAACAAAAGGTCTTAGGAGACAGAAATGTTTCTACAGAGTGTATTAATTAAATGTTACAAAGTTTGATTTGTGTAAATTGAATAACAAACACTGATAAGGGTAAGTACATGTGAATTGAACATTACGTCTCCGTCTCTTTTCTGTCCTGATAGAATCTCTCCTCCTGTTCGTCACTCGTTGATCAGAGTCTCAGCAAACTGATCCAGATGTGAGAACAAGTCGTGCATTTTGATGCTCATGTTGCTCCATAGTTCAGAGAGTTGATCTAACTGAGAAAAACCAATGTGACTTTTGGATTCAGCTCATCAACATGTCCCTATAACAGTTGAAAAGCCGAAGACAATGTTTTGACTGTTGACCAGTGATATAATGCTTTCATTTGCATTGCGCCTTCTTAAACTAGAGTTCAAAGTGCTTTGCATGCGACATCATAAATGACACAAGAAACACAGAATGTAAACCGTTTACTGCAGTACATGAGATGAAATAAAAACAATCTATGCTTATCAATGAACTGAAATCGATTAATCTCACATTTTTCAAACGACTGAGAACATAGCTGCCACCACAGAGGCATTTCCATTTATTTGCTGGCCCCTGAACGCAGCACGGGGAGCAGTAAAACAGCTTGCTCTATTTAGTGGGAGCATCTGGACATTTGGGGGCGGTAACCCTTCCGACTGATCTGATTGGCCAGATTTTCTAGCGGATTAAAGCAGGGTGATAAAACAGTAGTTGAAGCTTTAAGCATCTCACTGGGCTCTGTTAATTCCACTGTCTGAAGTTGGACAGAGCACAGAACAAGCAAAACGTAGAAAGACACAAAGTCAACAGAGACTTTGTGAACTGAGAGACTCATGGTGACTCTGGAGGAGCTGCATCGATCTACAACTCCGGTGAGACCAATCTGGTCTTTATGGCAAGAAGAGAGTCACTGCTGAAAGCAAAACACAACTTGGCCATGTAAGGGACACATGGAGAACGTGGAGGATGACACCAAAAATTAACTTATTAGCAGTGTAGAGGGGATGGACAGATGGAGGTAAATACAGGTCAAAACTTTTCATCCTCACAGCAGGACGATCCGAAAAATACAGCTGGAGCTCCAGGGACATTCTGTCGATGTACGGTTTTCAATTAAAATGTGATTGTAATTGCGATTCATCAATTGCAGACCATTCAGTTAAAAATTTTAACCACATCCCAACACTAAAATTATATATATATTCATACAGTGGTGTGAAAAAGTGGTTGTCCCCCCACTTCCTGATTTCCTGGATTTTTTTGCAGATTTTTCCACACTTCATTGCTTCAGAACATCGAATCCAATGTCAATGTCGCCACAAGTAAACACAAAATGAAGTTTTTAAATGAAAATTTAAAAGAGTGTAGGAGCTTCTTAAAGGGACAGAATCATGTGTTTTCCAGTCACATAAAATCATACAATCATTTTATTGCACAATCACTTAATTATGTTACCTTGAGTTGTTATAAAAATGCAATATATATGAAATATGACTCCAGAAATTTGACTTTGTGATTTAACACCTTGAAATTGGGCCTCTGTCTCTTTAAAAACTCCTGCTCGTTCAGAAACAGGAAGTCATCAAAACATGGCTCCTCTATTGACCCTTTAACAAAGTTTTTTTTTTTTTATCACTGAGAAGTAGCTCCTATAATGAGCTCAGCAGATTCTCAGTTCCACCAGGTGTTTGCTAATCACTGTTGGCTAGTCTGAAGGAGCTGACGGGGGAGTTGCGGTGGAGGTCTGCTGTATGAGGTGGAAGCTCGGCAGCTGCAGCTCAGGACCAAGCCCCTGCGCTCGGTCCACCCAAGCATTTGGCACAGATGAATGGTTGCCATGGAGATGAGTGGATTTCTCAAACATGCATGGAAGAATCAAACCACCACTCCAGATATGTTTTGTGAGGGCATAACATTATAAAATGATGTAAAGCTCAAAAAAGTGGATTTTCCATATATACAGCATTTTATACTGTAGGTAATATGGTGACTTGACTGTGCTGCAAAATGGTACCATGTGCATGGAAAATACATAACACAGTGGGCTTCAAAATAAAAGCTATAACATTTTATTTTGTGCACTCATAGCAAGGTAATAGGACTTACACTTTTGCTATAAACTCACTGGGGTCAAAGGCCATCAGGGGGTCAGATGTGACCTGCATTAGAGGCTGCAGAGGACTTGAGACTGGATTGGAGATTCAGTTTGCAGACGTACAACTGAATGGACTGAAATAAAGCAGATTCACGTATAAAATGACCAAAGTCTAGACCTAAACTCAACAGAGAATCTCAGGCAGGACCTGAAAATGGATGTCATAAGATGTTCTTAATCCAAAACATCTATCAAAACATACTCAATGACCTTTTCTGAAGTAACATTCAGATACTTATCTGAGATTAAACTATCCGATCTCAGACTATTTGTTTCAATCTAGAGTGTTTGAATGTATAAAAAAAAGAAAGAGAAAAGAAAGTATTTCCTGATGGAATATGTTGCAAAAATATCTGTTTACACAAGTGCAAACCCTAAAACCTCTAATGTTACTACATTATGGGTTTTATCTTCCACCGTCATTATTCGAATTTACAGCAAAGAGAGAAAGAAAGCCCTCTGCCTTAGTATGCGTGTGTGTGTGTGCGCTGACGAAAGAGGAGCACAGAAGGGCAAAGTGAAACATTAAACCTTGAAGTTGTGGTTGTGTAAAAACCCCTCTGCTGAGGTGGAAGGGCCGTAAAGGCCAATTTCTGTGTCATATTCCATCAAACGTGATGCTGCTGAAAGTGGACTTCCCCTGCTTTCTGTTCAACAGCTTCCTGAGCACAACTCTAAAGTATATTTAAAAAAACTATAAATCTATGTAAAATGATGTAAAAAGCATATATTTGGATACTGTGAGATAACTTAATGTTCATAGGAAGCTTCCATAACCGGCCGGGTTTTGTTCGTTTCTCGATCCTCTGCGAACGTTTGACATGAAAAAACTTTGATTGGTCGGTAAAACCCAGAGGAACAGCAGCAAACAGAGCTGCAGGTGAGCTGGTGACCGGAATATGACCACTTTTAGCTGAACACACCAACCTGCTACCAGGATACGGAACCAAGAAAACTCTTTGGTGTGGATGTTGCTACAGAGGGAAGAAAAGTCCGTTTGCTATTTTCAGGTGTTTAAAAATGACACAGTGGAGGACGGTTATTTATAACAGGCAACTTCCGGTTAGCTTTACAGCATCAAACTGAAGTATTGTATATTCAAGGTCAAATGTTAGCAAATGGGTAAAATTTATCGTTTCTCAACAGCTGAGAGTCCAAATCCTCTGTATGAAGCAAATAGAGTTGATTTTTATTTTAATTTTTTTAACCATCCTAGATAAAACCAGCATTTTGTTGTAATTTTACAAACATTAGCAGCTTCTTTATCTGTTTTAGCCAAAGTCGAGCGGAGCCGTTGTGGAAGGTCCAGGGAGCCAGTAGAGTCGGGGCGGCGCTGTCTGTCAGTGACGTGTGAAAGTACCAGATCGTCCACAGCATCAGGCCTGAAAGTACCAGATCGTCCACAGCATCAGGCCTGAAAGTACCAGATCGTCCACAGCATCAGGCCTGAAAGCACCAGATCGTCCACAGCATCAGGCCTGAAAGCACCAGATCGTCCACAGCATCAGGCCTGAGGGGCTACCAGCATCAGCACGTCTGAGGACGGAGCTGCAGGTGAACGCCGCAGGCTACGCCGATCACAGCTCAAGGTCATTAAGACTTTTTTCTGTGAGTGTGTGTGTTGGGAGGGGGCGTTGGTCTGCGGGAGTGTGTGTGTGAGAAAGAGAGAGACGGACACACACAATGAAAGCGAGCTGCAGTGAGGTCCAGCAGATGGTCAGATTTTGCCCCAGGAAAAAAAGAAAGTGTACAGAAAGCAGTGGTAGTGATTTGACTAGATGATATGCACAACGTCAGTGTTTTTATTTACCATTTTGAAAACTTAGATTTCTTAATTATTTTGTTGTGCCTTGATGTTTAAACGAAGTGAAATGTTTGATGGAAGGAGTTGTTCTGTGATGGAAACAGTTTCAAGAAAATACAACTCTAACAACTTTTATGTGACGTAGACCAACACAGAATACAATAGTTGCAGCAAGCGCACAACTAAATGTAGATTTCGACTTTGACTAGGCCATTCTAATACTATCTGACTGTATCCAACTTAGCTGTCGCTCTGGAATACACACCGTTGAGCTTCCTTTTCCTTCTCAATTGTGTTGGCGTTAATAAATTGCATTAAAGTTTGAGATGCATTGTATTCTTTCTAAAGATCATTTACAGGTTTTCTTGAGAAACATTTTTTTTTCTTTTAGTGTCAACAAGCTTGAGCATGTGTGGCCTAATAAAGAGGCCTGAATTAGCAAGCGATGCTAACTGTTATTACAGTAACTAAACCTTTCGGTTAACTTTGGTATAAAGAACATTTCGCTTTGTTTTCTGGAAGTTTGATGCACAAAGTACTGCTGCACAACTTCAATAAAAAACAAGACGAAGAATACATCTGGTGGAAAAATGCAAATTAAGACTAGCAGCGACAACAAGAATGAGCTTCGTTTTGGAAATTTCACTTTTTCGTTTGCAATTTCTATCCAAAAACAGTTAAACCAAAGAAAGCCTGAGTTGCTATATTTAGCTAGAAGTCAAATATGGCCAACCTTGGTCTTTTTCTTGTCTGGGGTCAGGTGTCAGGGGCCAAATGTCAGCGGGGCTGAAATGACAGTTTATTTTCGGTGCAAACAAGACGGCTATTTAAGGCTATATAAAAAGGCCGGACAGATAATTATACCGGCGCTTGGTCGGCTGCCATTTATCCACCCACCCCGCTGGTCAATTGCAGCCATATGTGAACAGACTAGGGGGTCTGCCTTACTGCCGCCATCTGTGTAGATGTGTGTTTGCATTCATTGTTTTTTCTGATGACATTTTTTTGCCTTCCTGTGTGTAAATACACTCTGAATTGTCTCTTATGAATGTGTTGCCCTTTTCTTTTTCCCTCTTATGCAACCTCATCCTGCAGTAGCGCTCGTGTATTTGTGTGGTTTGTCTGTATAAATGTTAGGATCTCGCAGTTCCTCTGTTGCTGGTATGGCCTCGAACCTTTTCAATTTGGCTTTACAAGTCAAAACACTGCTGGGCAGCCGTCCTCCCACATACGGAATCAAATCCTTCAGAAAGGTTTGTTTGTGCTACGGCCTTCGAAACCACCCGGGCTCCGACCTGAGCTCAGCGTTTACAGAGCAGCAAACGTAGCCAGGATGAAACTGAAGGCACCAAATGACAGGGAACACCTTCAGCATGTTTTGTTACTGATCGTAATAACAAAACCCTCTGGAACGAGGAGAAATACAAAGATCTATCTATCTATCTATCTATCTATCTATCTATCTATCTAGCTAGCAAATCAATTGACTAACAAACTGGCAATGTAGCAACCTAGCTACATATCTAGCAGTCCAGTCTCATCAACATCATATAGATACAATGAAGAGACTAAATATCTGCAACGTGGCTCTAGCTAGCCTGGCCGATGTCTTCTGTGCTTCAATTAGACCAATCATCAAATAGAAGAAGTTATGAATAATGACTCCGATGTTTTGCGCTGTTTTAGAATTGTAGTCTGCCTGTATGGCAGTGGAGGAAGTGAAGGAAGCCATTCAGGTCTGTGTTGGCCACATTTCCAAATACTGACATTAGCAGCCGCCTCTTTCGGGTCGGTTCTTCTGTCTTCACAGTGGAGGATGGTTGTTTACAGCGCAGGCAACTTACTGTAAGCTTCTTACTGTAGAACTGGTGCACTACATACATCACTTGCAAACATTAGCTATTGGGTAAAATTTAAAACCTCAACAAAGAACACGCCTCCAGAAAGTAATCATTTCTCAACAGCCGAGAGTCCAGACCTTCTGGACAATCACAGTACAAGGGTCTAGCCATGCCTGGGTTTTACCAGGCTAAGCTTTAACATAATATACATTTTATATTATGATACCTCAATATTCTTCTGAACTGAGCTGATTTAACCAAAGTGGTTTGGTATTCTTGTGTTTGGTAGCTTCAGACTAATGCTACACTTCAAACATTTATAACAGTAGCCATCTCTACTCTTCTATATTTAATGTAAATTTATCATTAGGTTAGAACTACCTCTATAGGGTGCATTGACACCAGCCCAGTTTAGTCTTGTCATTGTGAGGAAACTGTTGAAAGACACTTTTTCAGTAACTTTGCTGATGAATGGACCGTCGGGGATTGGCCGATAATTCTCCATGAACCTTCCAAAAAGTGACCAAAGACATAACAGGTTAGTAATGGTCAGTGTTGGGGAGTAACGGATTACATGTAACGTTACATTTTTAAAAAAAATATAAACAAAAACCTTTGCGAAATATGTAATGATATTTTTATTGCTTTGCGCCCTATATCGCCGTTTCCCGCTACGGCTCCTTGTCTCTATCATATTTGCCAGCCGCAATGCCGCTCTGATGCTCCGTCCTGTGCTGGTGGAGCAGCAAAGCGAGCGGACGGCTCCATTTCAGCTCAAGCAGCGCATCAAAAATGACAGCCTTCCAGCACTGGAAATTTAAGGAGCATTTCATTTACATCTGTGAAAATGGCTCAAATTTAACCGTGCAGTGCAAGAAGTGTTTGCCGGCTATCAAGAACTTGTCCACGTCGAAGCAATCTATGTCAAACCTGAGGAAACATTTAGAGGTAAGTGCAACTCACTGATAGACGAAGCGTATTGTTTTACGAATATTTGACTGTTTGGTGTTGATGCATGACAAACGTTGGAATCTATTCCAACGTTCTATTACAGTAAGGTATGGATAGAGGGGAAGGAAAGACTGGTCTTTGGGAAGAGTTCAATAAGGTGACCGCTGTAGGAAAGAAGTGGGTTCTGAACCTGCTTGTGTTAGTCTGCAAACTGCGTAAATTGTAGAGCCTTGTAGAGTTACACTACAATTACATTTTAAACAAGGTAACTTGTAACTGTAATGGATTACATTTTTAAAGTAACTTACCCAACACTGGTAATGGTTGTTCAGTCGGAGGTTCTGAGAACTCTCTTCTTTATAACTGAATTAAATTATCTCCTCATAACTGTGAACTTGAACCAAGCCAAACTAGTTAGTTCATTGCAAACCCAGTTTTAATCTGGGTTTAATCTGTCGGACGTACAGAATAGCCTACTGTACGTCCGACAAGCGAGTTTGACTCATATGTGGATCACAGACTCTGGAAAACACCTAATGAACACATTCTGCACAGAGCATACACACATGTGTAAACCACCTCGAATCCTACAATCATTTCCATGAGTGAATTCCCATGACATTATGGAGCTCAGTCACTGGTTTCACTTTACAAAAATATCATATCAGCCAATTGTTACAGTACTGTGTTGGTGTGCTGACATTTCTAGCTTTTTAGTGCCATTCGATTATCGTTTATTTGTTCTTTCTTATCTTTCTACATTTCTCCTCTAGGCCTTGCCTTTGTTCATATGAATCAGAAACCAGTTAAAGTGTCATGTGCTTGTGGGCCTCACCTTGATCAGTGGTGCTGAGGAACAAAGGCTTGTGGTGACGGTTTTGAGACTTTGGCATTAGGTATTAAACGCTGCTATGATTATTGTGCCATTAAATTAGGAGGTGCTGCAATATAATTGCTTGAAGTCAAAAGCCAGATTCCTTTCTAATCAGTCAAACTTTACGCTAATAGACTTGTTGGAGAGTTGCTTGTCCTGACAGTCACACTGCCAGGCTCATGAACTCCTGACTGAAAGGGAGGGGGCCCCATGTGTGAAGCAAAGACAAAACTAATTATTTACCATGCCTCGCAAAAGTATTTACATTATAACGTTCGACGTAGCTTCAGATTGGATGCAATAGAGCAAGACGAAGCTTCTTCTTCTTGTGGTAAATCTCCCTTCACATTCGGACTCTGACCAGTTTTCCTGTCCCTGCTGATGGGAAGTATTCCCCCACCGCAGTGCCGTCTGCTCTGTTTTTAGAGGTGGAGACGTTCACGAACAATCCGATTGTTTTGAACGCCTCGCTGCTCTGAACGATAGGATTGGAGTCTCAGTCAGTGAGCGCTCTTCTTTGTATTTGACAGCTTTGCTTGCTTGCAATTTTCTGCATACCTGCAGTGGCTCTGTTTATACTATTTCATTTGAAAATACTTCTTTAATTGGTGAATAAATAAAGTAGAAGAAAGAGCTGGGATTTTAGATTTTGTGACAATAGCTACATATTTTTTCTGTAAGGAAATATAGTTATTTACTTAATGCAGATTATTCAACTTTTACCCACACAAATAATTAAAATAAAACTATATTATAGATAAAATGGCTCGTTCTCAGAAAAATGGACATTTGAGGTGAAACGTATCCTGAAGATTTGATTCCTTTCAAAGAGCCATAAGTCTCATCAGTTGTGCAGACCTTGTCATATGCTTGCTGTGTAATGTCGTTTCTCTGCATCACATCACCAGTTCAATTGAAGGAGTTTTGTGGTTGCAACGTGACAAAACGTGCAAAAGTTGAAGCAGCAAGGACAAGACTGAATTTGTTCAATCTTCTTAAATGTTGAAACTAAAAGTAGAATTCACAGTGTTCCCTGTGAGAAATGTTGGCATTGCACCTTTTACTGGGTTTTAAATATCTTAATGTATCTTAAGTGAGTATTTTACGGCTGAAAATACGTCTAAAAAAACTCTAAACTGCTAACAGGTGTCTCAGCTAAAGTTGGGCTGCATCAGGCCTCAAAGTGAACGCTCCTCCAGATGTCTGAATCTGGTGTTTATAGATTCAGCACTGGTCTCAGGCAGATATGTTCTAGCAGAATCTGAAGTCATGTTCAGTCGCTCAGGTTCGGCATAAAGTCAAAGCCAGTCAAACTTTCCAACAGAATCTGTCAAATGAAAACCCTAACAGTGAGACGCTGTGGCTTAGAGACATCCTGCCGATGCCTCGTCTTCTCGGCGTCACAAAGTTCAGGTCTCAACTTCAGCGGTTCAGAAGAGCTGCCATTGTGTCAGAATCCAGCAGTTCTAGTCGGAAACTTTGATTCAAGCTGAACAGCTGCCAACTGGTTTTTAGAGTAATTCACTTTATTTAGTTTTTCTTTCTGACACAGCATACAGTCCTTGGACGTCTTGAAGGAGATTGTTTGCTGTTCAGATGTTTCGCTCATATTTGATGCCATCACTGTGTATCACATTTTCATAATAATGATAATAATCTTGTTAGCTAAAATGAAAAATTGTCCTGTATTAAGTTAAAAATAAAGGGCAAACCTTTACTTACAGTCTTGGACTCTATTATTCAGCAGAGGAACCAGAATCGGCTGGTTGTTGAAGGAACAAGAACACAAAGGAAAATCAAACACAGAATAGAAACACCTGAACAGAAAATGCAGTTTTTAAATAATGATTCTATTCATTATGGACAAAATTGAAATTTAAACTAATCTGGCCTACCAAAACAAAAAAAAACACACAAAAAAACTCCTAAATCTAATCCTTGGTTGTGTCATTTTTGGCGGCAGCATTTGTGGGAAGGTTTTGATCCGATTTCATTTGAGATGTTAGCTGCACCACTCCAACACCTCCATCTTGTTTTGCTTTTGTATGAACGTCCATTCAGACTCATCAGACTACGATCATGAGCCGATGATCCTTCAGGATTCTCTGGTCCATCAGAGAATTCAGAGTTCCACCAGTAACACCAGGTTTTCCAGGTCTTAAAGAAACAGAGCAGCTCCATACAATGAAACTTCCACCATCGTGTTAGACAACAGAGATGACGCTGCATTTCTGAGTCGTAAGACTTTCTGACTCAAAAACGCACGGAAGTACAGTACTCCATTAAGAGTAACGGTCCACCACTCATAACGGGGCAGTACCACAATCAGTCCATGAAATATTTCCCATAGTTCTTGGGGATCACCGAGCTGTTCTGTGACCGAATGTGAGCTCAACCTTTGCGTTCTTTTTGGTCTCCTCCAGTGAAGCTGTCTCTTTGTTACTGTTGAGTCCTGAACACTTTGACTCAGCCCAGGGACGCCGCAGCGCTTTTCATGATGTTCTGGGTTCTGTTGGAACCTCTTAGATGAGTCACCGGCGTAACGCTGTTCCATTTGAGCATAACGGTTCTCACTGTGCCCACCATAGGCCTTTAAAGCTCTGGGAATGGACTCGTCTCCGTTTCCAAGCTAATAGACAACAATGAGTTTGATTCTCATTTGATCTGCTGCGTTTTGAGGCGTTTTATCTCTTCATGTGGTCAGAGGTTATTTCTAAGTGATTTCTTCATTCTACGTGTCTAACAGGAAACTGAAGCCAACAGTGTGGCCATTCACAATCACTTTATGAGTTTCATTTTACGGCATCGATTCACAACAACTATATCCTGTAATTGCACCATGCGAAAAAAACAAAACAAGAAAAAAAAAAGAAGTTTGGAGAGTTATTGTGTCAAGACTGTGAACACAAAGGAAATCCTTAGACTCACAAAACTGCTGCCAGTTGAGCTGCAGCGGCTTGAAGTCATCCGTTCCAATCTCAAACATGTGTAAGGTGGGAAGATAAACACTTGGATGATTTCACTGTGATGCTTAAAGTGTCAAATAAATGTATAAAAATTTATTTTTTTTAAAAAAGGAAGCTGTCGATCTCCATCATGTAAACATGGAGCTCAGTCGATCAGCTCATGATCAACTGAAACACAACAAGAATTCTCTCCTTCCATTCAACCAATGAAACGATTCAGGGCAAAATTCGAAGGTTTGATATTTTAGTCTATTTCCAGGTATTAAATAAAGCGTACATGATTGTTGGTGGGGATTACTTTTTCTAATATTAACTTAAATTATTATTTAAAAATAGATTTAAAAAAGAGTGAAGTATTGAAAATTAATTCCTCTAATGTACCGGAAGCATAACCTCACACTGAAAATTAAAAACAAACTTCAATTTATTGCTTAAAAATAAAAGCTCGTAAAATAAATTTATTTTCTTGGTTTTTATAATTATGCTTATTTTTTTTCTACAAAGGAAATTTCAAAAGAAAGAAAATATGCATGTGTGTGTGTGTGTGTGTGTGTGTGTGTGTGTGTGTGCTATGTGTAAACTATAGATGTTTGTGTGAGTATCCTTCAGTGTGTATTTATGTGCAGATGGGGAAAGTTGTTCTGCTGCGATGTGAAACCATTTCTGCATCAGAAAGTTGAAGTGACACAAGAACAAGTCGGATTCCTCCCTGTTCCCACATGAGATAATTCATTTCTGCTTTACAAAAGACCCCAAACTTTCTGTGTCTGAAAACTGTAAGCTGATAAGATCCTGAGGTTAAGCCACTAAAGCCTTGACTAGTTTTAGAAGAATTTGATTTTTTTTCCTTTTTTTGGCTCATTGAGGGTTGTGGTGTCTTTTTGAGGGAAGTCAATGGTTGGTTGACCTGGTGCCTGTAGATCAGGTGAGTCCCTAACCTGGATGTTGACTTCCTGAGCAATTTTGTTCAGTTTTCATCTCCATTCAGTGCTCTGTCTCTGCTTTCTCTCATTGAACTGGATTTCTCCAGTAGAGTTTTAACTCTGCCAATCAGTGAACAGAAGGAGAGGTTGTGAACGATGACGCTGGTTTAGAATTGGAGTCTGCTCTGTAGTTTTAGCGATGGCAGTGGAAGAAGTGAACAGATCATGTTGGTCAAGCTTCCAAATATTAAATTAAGATTAGCAGCCATCTGGTTTGTCTTGACATTTCTCTCTTTGCAGGAGACGATTGTTGCTTGCAGCGCAGACAACCTCCAGTTAGCTTCACAATGCTAAACTAGCGCATTGCATACGTCGCAGGTAAACCTTAGCAATTAAATCAATTTTAGAACTTCAACAGAGTTCATGCCTCCAGCACAAAAATGGTTTCTCAAACGCCGAGGTTCCAGACCGCCTGGAAGAAGCGAAGCACAGAACAACGGGCCCAGGCCTCATTTACATCGCCTTAGTAGAGACGTTTGAGAGAATGTGCATATCTGAGTTTAACACGTTAGAGGTTTATGTATGAAACTAGAATAAAAGTTGCTCTGGAACCATACAAACAAAATGTTCTGAATTTTACCTCCCCACAGTGAAACATGGTGTGTAGATCGAAATGAGAATCTTGAAAATTGCCATTCGCAGATTCTATCCATCCACACTGAGGTGGAAATGATGTGAAAGGATGAATGGGCAAACATTTCAGTATCTAGATTTACAAAGCTGGCACAGACATACCCTAAATACTTGCACCGCCTTGTAACCCTAATGCTACACCTAGTGGGTGACCCATAGTGTAACCACAGAAAGTGAGAAATACAAATACAATCTCTTCTTCTTTTCTTATTGGTTTTCCCTTTAGGGGTCGCCACAGCAACTCATCTTTTTCCATCTAACCCTGTCTTCTGCATCTTCTTCTCTCAAATATTAATACATGCACACTTTTTGGATTTTGTTTGCAAAAAACAAAACAAAACAAAAAAACACAACAACGTATGCATTCTCCCAGGCACTACTTGGTGTTAGTTTATGAACTAAATCCTTGAAGCCCAGCTACTGTATAGATCAGGGGCCCTCAAATCCAGGCACTGAGAGCCACTGTCCATGTCCATGTCCCACACACCTGTACACACCTGTTCTTTTCTTTCCATGAGAGGTTCCAAGTTTAACCCTTGACAGACCCCTGTCTTCAGAGTAGTTTGGTTTCATTTCCATGCGGAGCTTCTGCAGGTTATATGTTGCAGATTCCATCCTTCAAATGAACACCACGGCCTAAAACGTCCTCTCTGGGCTTCCGTACGAATGCTCTCAATTGATAAAAAAAAACAAAAAACATTCAGCACATGTTGTTCTATTAATTTCGTATTGATATACATGGCAGAGGTGATGGAATTTACTGTGCTGTAGCCTTATCAAATTGTGATAAAATTTTACAAAAGAAAAAAATTTAATCAATATAACTTGCCAATTTTTACCAGCCGGATGCTTTCTCCAGAAGATTTTCAAGGAAGAAATATACCTGCTCCCCACTGGGCCACATTATCTCAGATCGGGACACCTGCCTTACATACAGGGAACGCTGAGTAATGACAACAGCAGTCATATGGGAGGCCATGTTGTTTTTATAAGGATCCAGAAAATACCAGATTTAGTGACCAAACCTCCGTATCCCTGCAGAACTCAGCGCTGTGCAGAGAACCGAGCATTTTTCTTAAAGTAAACGTTGAGTAATGGGAATCACGGCTCATGGAGAAGATAAGATTGCACAAACCAAATGTTGCTGCTGTTGGGAATAACCACATCGCTCCAGCTCCAGTGTTTTTCTTCATCAGAATTAATGTCTCTCTGTTCGTTTACGCATCAAGTGATCCTGATTGGCTCAAAAAAAAATATGCATTTGATCATTTTCCAAACTCTACCGGCATAAATAAAATGTGCAAGATCGCATTTCTCTTTTCTCATCTCGAAGATAGGCAACCTTTTTTTCCCCCCTTTCCTTTTGGGGTTTTTCTTCTTTTTTTTTTTTTTTTTTGTTCAACAATGGTGAAAAGCATCTGGTAACACTTCGGTGTAATTGCTGCTGAGAAACCCAGAAGATCTGAGAGGAGAAGAAAATTCCAACATGTTTTTCCTCCATCCTTCTCCTGCCCCGTTCGTGTCCGTGCTGGAATTCTACCAGCGTTTGGGCAAAAACAAATGAGTGGGGCGTTCTGAGTTTAAAATAATGTAAAGTAAAATTAAGCGAAATACAAGAAGAAGACAGTGTGTGTGGAAAAGGTGTTTTCCAGAGTTAGGCCGTGAGAAGTTTATAGTCGGTGCCATTTTCTTTGGCAGCAGTCACTAGTCCTTCTTAAAGACACAGAGCAGTAAATAGTAACACATGATTGTTAATGGATAATTAGTCTGCGCTCAGCTGGTGTGGTACTTCCTTGCCTCTCCGTTTCAGCTGCCAGTTCTAAACATTAAGGCTGTGGTGTTTCCACACTCTGGTCAGTAGTTATCAGCTGCCACCTGAATTCTTTTCTGCAAGCCTCAAACATCAGTCCGTATTACTGTTGACAGAAAAGGATTGGAGATTTAAAAAATGAATGAATAAATAAATAAAATAAAATAATGTTTTACTCTTAAAAAGCGATCATTTTCCAACCAAAAGCAATCTTCTGATCAGTGGTATTACATGTATCATTCTTCATGTGTCCACAGAAAACATGGATTGTTTACCTACAACAGAGTACTAGAGGAAAAACATTTTTTTATTTAAAAAATAGTCAGAATATTACTAAATGTCAGACTCCAAAATCTTTGTTTTCAGATGTTAAATGCTTAAGTTATTACACTGATCAAGAGGCAAAAAATGTCTTTGGTTTTTCAAAGACATGTTGATGAGCTGAGTCCAAAAGTCACTTTGGTTTTGCTCAATCAGATCAACTCTCTGAACTACGGAGCAACATGAGCATCAAAATGCACGACTTGCTCTCACATCTGGATCGGTTTGCTGAGAATCTGGACCAACGAGTGACGAGCAGGAGGAGAGATTCCATCAGGACAGGAAAGAGACGGAGACGTAATGTTCAATTCAGATGTACTTACCCTTATCAGTGTTTATTATTCAATTTACACAAATCCAAGTTTGTATCATTTAATTAATACAGTCTGTTAGAAAACATTTTTTTCTGCTAAAACCTTTTTATGGATGAGAAATATTAAAGGAAATGAACTGAAAATGTCATCGATTTAGATCCGATTTCTCTGGATGAAATTAGAATATAAACCTGACCTGATTGAAAAAAATGGATGTTATTTTTTTTTTTTTCATTCAGCAGGTCAAAATAGTCCTAATTCAGTTGAGAAAACATAGACAACTTCCAAAAATGATTTATTTGTAACCCAGTGTAATTATTAAAGACTGGAAACACATGATGTATGAATTGCTCTGTCTTAAAGTCTTACATTCTCCAAACTAAAAGTCAATTTATCAGTGGGAGGGTGATTTAAGTTGCAAAGTTGCATCTGACTGATAACTGTCCATTGGAAAGATGCGACCAGAATAGAGATGTTAGGTCTTAATGATGAGAGCAATATTTGGAGAGAAAACCAACAGATGAGTTTTCGGGCCTGGTTTTGTTACCACAGAACATACAGTGCAAGCTATAAGTTGACCGTGAACTCATCTGTACCTCAACATGTTCTAAATGTGAAGCTATTTGGTGAAAACATTGTAATGTGAATGGATAATGATCCCAAATGAAGCACCAGGTCTGCAACAGGATCAAAGCCACCCACAGAAAACATAAACTCTTAGACATCAAAGTCTCAAATCGCAATTATCAGACAAATCCGTCGTCTGGTGTCCCTGAATCAGCTTCTCAGCATTCAACCACGTTCCACAGAGACCAGCTGATGACTTCAGAATGGGATTCAGGTGTGTAGGTGCACATCTAACAGACATGAACATCAACTTCATGAAACTGTCTTGGAATGTGTTCAATCAGAAGCTTCTTCAAGTTCACTGCAACACAGACCGCTACAGGAGGTACATCCTGCCAAAAGCCATCACTGCCTACAATAACTCTGAGGAATTTGAATTAACATGCATTACAAAAACATTTAATTCCCTTCTGGGACCAATGAAATACTTTAAACTGAATTGAATTTGATCAGATACATAGAGTGTCTCTGGTAACCTCAAGAGACATTGCATTGGAATATTCTATTTAAAACATAAATAGAAAAACAGAAGAATAGTCACAAAAATGAAACTTTTGTATTTGTGTTGCTGAACACAAACTTTAACAAGAACTATAGAAAGTGGAGATGAGTCCAGTAAACTCATTTATCCACAAGGGGCAGTCTGTTGTGTTTATTAGCGGCAGGCTAGGCGAACTCCCCAGCAGTGTGTTTTCACAGGTCCAAGATCATCCAGATGTGTTTTCCCATTTTGTTACAACCACAAACCTGAACGTTTGGTTTTTTTATTGGGATTTTATGTGATAGACCAACACAAAATAGTAGATCATTTTGAATTGAAAAATTATGCATTTTTTTCCCTTCTTTTTTTAATTTTTGGATTTTTTACAAAGAGAATATTCTGAAAACTGTGGTGTACATTTTGAAATATTTTCTAGAATCACCATTTCAATGTGTTGACACCTGCAAATCATTTGGGGCATGTCTCTATCAACTTTCCCATTCAGATTCTCAGTCGGGTTTTTGTCTGGTCTTTGACTGGGCCGTTTTGACCCTTGAGTAAGCTTTGGTCTGAATCGGCCGTCTTCACCTCCAGTCCCCAGTGGGACCCGGCGTCCTGCGACGTTTAGTCTCCGGTCCAACACACGAATCAAACGACTGAATCACCTCCTTTGTTTAGTCCAGTTCTACAGAGTCCTGCTAATGACTGGGTTATTTGAACACACACACACGCACACGCCTACACATACTGCATATTTTAGATCTATCTCTGTTCCAAAACACCTGATGACCTCCTCTGCATGCCATCAAGTGCTGCAGAAGCCTGTTAATCACCCACGTATTGAAGTCAGGTGTGTGGCAGAAGGGAAACGCCTAAACCACGCAGGGCAGCGAACCCTGGCCTTAACCAACCCTGCTCTAAACCATCTTCTCCCTGATCCGTCGGCTGTGTGCTTTGGTCTTCATGATCGAGACATCTACTAACCTTCTCTAACAGACCTCTGAAGCGTTTGCAGAAAAGCTTTAATCCAACTCTAGTTTTGCCTAGAAAGTCCAGTTTGTTTGGTGAAAAGTGAATGAATAATCCGACTCTGATGTGGACCAGAAAGCAAACTTTAGTCCGCCTACAAACCCAGAGTTCACTTGGGTTCAGTTCAAGTGAACTCTGGTGCAGTTTGAATGCGTATGTGGACGCCACGCAGACTGAAGACCTCTCCAAAACTAGGAAGTGGACTGTAGCGCAAGGCATTCTGGGTAAATACGGCTAAAACAAAAGCAGGAGAAACAAAAGAGAAATCCTACCACTAATAAAATCTGACACCATTCCATTTTTGGTTACATTTTATGAAGAAGGAAGTTGAGCTCAGTGTCTTCTGCAGATGTTTTTGTCGTTTCCTTCAGTGGTTCTTGGTGCAGCGCCCCCACAGGTGAGGAGGGGAACAGGTTGATCACAGGGTTTGGTTTGAAACCGAACTGCAGAAGCTGAAAATGTAAGAAATTTTGCAATTTTGGTCCCCAAACAAAACTTAGTGAAAACACTCTAACATACACATGGGAGCTCTGTTTATTAAGTGACAAATAGGCATTACTATTACTCCATTTTTTAAGGTAATTATTATTGAAATGGACCCAGAAATGTTAGGTAGAGCTAACCTCATTTCTTTTGGTGTTTCAGAGCTGTTGACAAAAGATTCTCTTTACTAAAAGTATTTGGTTAAATTTACCCACCATATTGAATGCAAATTCTTACCTCATTTTTAAATTCTGCAGAATGTTTTTACAGTGTGAGTACCTCCAGGTTCACATTCAGATTTTATCTGTAGGCTGTTCCTCCATGTTCAGGGTCCTCTCTAAAAGTCATAAAATGTGTGTTACTTTGTAAAAAAAAAAAAAGAAAAAAAGTAAAATCCTGCCGTTCAAACGACCTGGACGCATTTGGATGCACAAAGTACAACAGAGCTGGAAGGTTTGGGTGTTTGTTTACTCCTCAGTAAGATATACTGAGACAGAACCTGACAGCATGTTTGGCTCTTCATCTGCTGCGCGGTGACACTTTAATCAGCAGATCTCGTGGTCAGACAGACATGAGACCTGCTTACAACACACACAAACACTGACCACACACACACACACACACGCACACACACCGATGCAGCCTGCTATCACTGAAATAAATACTTTGCACCCACACCTTACCACATTTCGCCAACAATCCCGACCACACCAATGAGCCCACCCTGACTCCAAATCCAAATCCACCATCACAACTGACTCTAATTTAGCGTTTCAAGTCTGTGTGGCACCAGGGTGGCAGAGCGGCAGGGTGGCACTGCTGACGGGTTGTGGGTGTCTGTGGAGCCAGAGTGGGGGGGGGGGGTGCATGTGCATCCAAGCTGTTAGCCAGGCTTCAAAGCACTTGTTAATTTTGCTTGGTAGAATGTATAACGTTTTACACACTTGTCACTTTACTGCAGCGAGGGCTTTTTGGATGTTATTGGTGCGGGGATTGTTTTCTTGTGATGCCAAATTGATTCAGTACTCTGCTGGAATGTTGCTTTGGACCTGAGCATTCAGCAATTTCCAAAATGATGTTTGGAACAAAGTAACTCCAGTTTTAATAAATGAAGAAAAAAAATATATTAAAAGAAAAAAAACAAAAAAACAGGCTTTGCAATAATTGGAGAGCAATTGTTCTTTTTAAAGGGGACGCATGGAAACATTTAAAACTTTTCTTAAAAAAAAAAGAAAAAAAAAAAGCCTTTTAACTAAAATGACAAAAACAAAACATCACCTCTGACTCAGTTTTAATGATATCGTTTTATGCGCAAATTAAAGCGTCAAATAAAAATTTTGTGGAATGAGGGCAATAAATTCATATCTTTCCAGTTCATTAAATTGTATTTGATCGACTTCAAACGAGCCGTTTTGGCTTCTTTTTAAAAAAAATCTGACTTCTAAAACTGGAGCAAACATGGAGGCTCCAATGTTTGAAACAGTGCTGAACTCTGCCTGTCACCACTGGACCTTTTGCTCATTGACAATTATTAAACTATTTTTCTCCCAGATGATCTGGGCCAAATGTGGGACCTGTCCCCCCCATGGCTGGATCTACTGTGGGCGGAGCCTGTGGGTGGAGCCTATCAGCATGTCATCTGCTATTGAACATTCATTTGGAGAAACCTTATATCCACAAGTGAACTCACAAGCGCACACGCAGTAAGTCTTTCTATCTTCAGAAAGACTTAGCGTTGACTTCCATTCATTTTTCACTCATTTCCACAGCCTAACTTTTACCCTAAACCTAACCATTACCAGTAAACCTAACCTAGCTCTGGTTCTGCTCTGCAGCCCCAGAACCAGAACCAAACATGGAGAAGGAGCATTCAGCTTCTATGCAAGACAGATCTGGAACAAACTTCTTGAAAACTGCAAAATAACCGAAACACTGAGTTCCTTTAAATCTTGGCTAAAATCCGTCCTGTTTCGAGCTGCTTTGGAAACATAAGAACTGGAACACTGACCAACATATTTTGACGTGCATTGATGATTTTGATGACGGCCCTCAACAAAATGTAATGTTTGTTGCTGGTTTCACAGTTGGTGACTGTATGATGTTTTCATGATTTTTCAAAATGTTGTAATGATGCACTGTAAAACATTTGAGCCACATTTAGTTGTGTCTACTGTCTTCTATTCTGTATGTCAATTACATTTTTGCCAGTTTTAGATATTGAACCTAAATGTTTGTGAAATATAAACTTATCTTTCTCAGTCAAATGAGCTAAAATTCATCAGCAGGTTCTGTTATGTTGGAATCATCTTTATAAACACAACTACTCTCCTCATTCCTGCATCATATGGAAAGAATTATTATATAATACAGAAAAACAAATCATTATTTCGTCATAAGTGGGTTGATAAGAATATTAATTTGATAAACCAGTTACTCTACAGTAATGGTGAGTGGTTTACCTATAAACAATGACGTAGAGATTTCTCACAAAGACTCTGAAGTTCTCATTAAAGCTCCTCATAGTTTTCTCTGTTTAGCACAAACCAAACATCCAAACCATCTAAACCTTCGTGACTCAATTACAATTGGAGGAACTAAAATAATGAATAAGAAATTTACAAACAGGTTTATCAGAACTCTTACAAACTTTCTTCACTCCTATAAGTAAACATAGACGGGATTATTTGAGCCACAAATTGTGGAGTGAAATCTTTTTATTGCCTCATTAAACATAGAATTACTAACAGAATCAAATAATTTTTATTTCTTTTTTTATTTTGCATAGATATTATCCAGTTAGAGTCTTCTTTAAGTCTCAAGCTGTCGGAGGTTCACTTAGGGACTGTCAACAAATTTCCCAACCAAACACTTATAAGAAACAAAAGTAAATAGATATCTTGCCTTGTGACCAACTGACACAAAATCCATGCTTTCACGAGACGCACTGCTCTCTAGTGAATTTTTAGTCATACTCAATATTTTTAATAATTGTAATATTAAAAAGTATATACTCTTTTCTTCGATACCTTCCAAGTCATGAGCCCTATTGACTCAAAATAAGTGTGAAACTCTTCTAGACTCGTGAGATGAGGAACCATCCATCCATCCATCCATCCATCCATCCATCCATTGTCTGCCGCTTATCTGGGGTCGGGTCGCGGGGGTAGCAGTTTCAGAAGGGAGGCCCAGACTTCCCTCTCTCCAGCCACTTCTTCCAGCTCCTCCGGGGGAACCCCAAGGC